>BOPM01000266.1:151686-171622 GCA_022179025.1 Porites australiensis | reverse complement strand
GCATAAGATCATACTTAAAATGAACCACAAATGAATGTTTCAGACACTTGTCAGTTACTCTGCCAAGTGGTGCATAATTGCAGCTGAGACATGGATGCGGTGAGGGACCAGCACAAACTGTAACATAACACTGGTGACTTTGATCATAGTCATCTTTAACAGAGTGCCTAACATGATGAAAACATGACGAGAAAACCATTAGTGCAATGTATGTACAAATGTAGCTCTAGTATAAAAAACAACAACAACCAAAAACAAACATTTACAAACAAATGACAGAAAAGAAAGAGGAGATAACAATTATTTGGTAATGGGTAGATGAGGCGTGCAGTAATCAAAGCTATTGTTTGTTTCCGTTAATCAAGGGTGTATGATACTGGGATGAATTTTATTTTGAAACAAGTTCATTCCATCTCCTTAAATTTCACGAAATTTTGTTCCCTTACAATTCATTCCAGAATGAGTTCATTCCGGTTTTCAAAGTGAATGAACTTCTCGTTGTAGTACAAAAGTTCATCCTGATATCATGAAAACTGAAACTGAACTTAGTTCCAGATTAAAAATCGCAAATCATGTAGTCTTGGACATGTAGTCATGTAGTCTGGCAACATCTGGTGTGAAGTCACCTTGAGTTAAGCTAGTTCATTTCTTCATCTGAATGTAGTATGAACTTCACTCTGGAACAAAACTCATTCTGGAATGAAAGTCATCCCGGTATAATATAAACAGCCCCAAAGGCATTGTTATTGTGGGTACATACATTTGACCATAGACCACAAATGTTGATTCATCTTGGCTCTCAGCAACTATTAAATGAAGGTCTTGATGTATTTCCTCTTTATCAAATAATGTCACAGAAAAAACCTTGGAAAGAACAAATTAATAGCAGTCAACAAATGACTTTAGTTCATTTAGAAAAGTGATATTAATAAGCCTAAAAGCATTATTAAAAAATTGCATACATAAAGCTGTAGTAAGTACATTACAGATTACCTTCGATTCTAGGTTAAAATTTATTTGTCAACCCTTAAAGTCCCATAGCGACCAAGACCAATTATTTTCTCCTAACAATATCCATACATTGTCAACAGATAAGTTATGAGAATTAATAAAATTATCACCCAAGTAAAAATGCCTTGATCCTTTATCAAATTCCCTCAACTCATTCTTTAAGGAAATGTATGGAGATCAGTTTGGAGAATTTGTATGTGAATACTGGGGCTTAAAGGGTGAACCTGGGTCCAGGAGAAAATGGGAATTGAGAATCACCCCAGGTTCTTAAGCTGGATCAAATTTGACCAATAAAATCTCAAAAGTCATAAACAATGTTGAGAAAATGTGAAAACTGAGAATGAAATAATAATATTAATATCAACAAAATTATTATAGACAAGGGAGCAAGGATAAAATATATAATGATGATAGAGGAAAAAGTAAGGATAGACTACTGTATCTCTAATTAGAGCAAAATCACAATAAGACTTATTATTCTTACGCTTTCAGCTTTGCAACAATCTTTTTAAGACTGGAGACTTCCTTACAGTCAAAGCAGGTCAAGCGTTACCCCCAAGATTCTATTAATGAATTGATTATTTGAAAAATGATCCGTTAGTCGTTCCCGTAACTAGTATCAAATTCTAATTGGAATTCCTGCTTGCGTAATGAGCAGTGAATATTTTACGAGAACTTCTCAGTATTTGGTCAGATTGAAAATCTTTGAATGGATTAAAATTCTAAGAAGACATTTACATCAAATTCAGGGAAACTGAGCTGGTAGAAATTTCGTAACTGAATCGCGTGTAAATTCACTGCTCATGATGCTTGCATGAATGCAGAGATGAATCTGAAATCTGCAACTGCCAACAGACTCAACTTTCGAATAATAAATTCATTAATGGAATTTTGGGGAGTACGCTTGACCTAGCTTGACTGCAAATAATATGAGAAGGTGGTTTACCTCAACTAAAGGCTTGTGTTGATTAAACTCCCACCAATGAAGTGAATATACGTAACATAGAAGAGGACTACTGTCATCGTTATCAATTTTCAAAGAATAGGAAATTAGGTATCTGCCATTCTTGGTAAATCCAAGAATAACATGCCTATAAAGTAAAAATCAGTATCAAAGTCAAGAAATATGAGCACGGCGCTATTTATTTTTTGTTCATTCCTCTGCATTTCAATAGAGCTCTTTAGCTTGTATGTTTTATTTTTTCAATGAAGGTCATGTGATAACACTCTTGAGAACTATTTCTTTCAGATAAGTAATTTGGTCTCATTGACATGCGTATGTACCCATTTTATGAAAAGACAAAGACAAACATACAAGCTAAAGAGGTCTATTATATGTGGTGGAATAAAAAATTTATACACTTGAAAGGTGGAGGGTGAGCTTTACTGAATATAAGGTGCATCATCAAAGGCTATCATCTTTGCTGCTTTGAGGTGAATGTCAATGAAGTGTCTAACTATCAATTGTTATTGAAAATCGATACCAATCGATAACCACACGAATCTTCATCATCGATTGGTCATCAATTATCAATATCAATCAATTAATTGATATCTATTAGTATTGACTGATATCGATTGTCATCGATTATCGATTTCATCGATTGGATACTCCGGGATAGATAAGAAACCGTGGACTATGAAGATTTAACACACAAGCCTTTTATTCAATCGTGTGTCCATTCTTCCGGTTCAGACGTTCAAAGTTAACAAAAAAACATAGTTTTTCTTATGATATATGTAAATAATATAGCTACCCTTTCTTTATAGTGCCATTTAGGTCCAGTATATTTGCCAGTGGAATACAAAACCTCTGAGGATATTTCTTGAAGAAGCGTTGTCGATTACCGCGCAAATGCGGTTGCATATTCCCTCTTGTCTACCAAAAAGGAAATATAATGGGTCATTTATCGAAATGAAAGAGTATGATGCTCAATAGCGAGAACTTACTTCTCTCAAGGCGAGTTTTGTTATCAAATTATCTTTCGTTTTCTTCATACTTTTTGATGTTGTTAAAAAGCCCGCGTATAGCGAGTGAGCCCGCAGACAGTAGAAAGATCGTAAATTTAAAAAAATATGCGCGGCCATGACACAAGTGTCCACCTCCTCATAATACACTTCTTTCTTTCCCTTTATTTTGATCCTTTTCTGCAATGCCTCCTCCATCGGCTGAGTCCAAAGAGGATGATTTGTATGAGAGAATCGAAAGCTTTGTTTCTTTCCTCAAGCAAGGGTAAGTGGCGCCTACAAAACTTATTCTTGGGTATTTGCTTTTGAGATGCAAAAAAGGGCCAGTGTTACAGCTGGTGTTATGGTGCAATGTTTTATCCCAGAAAATTGTCATTATTTAGTCTAGGAATGCTAAAACGTGACCCCATGTATTTACGTATTGAAACAATGAGCCATGCTATTTAGAGTTAAAATTGCGATGAAAGTTTTTTGACAAAGAATTATTATTTTTGAATTTTGGCCTTTTTCCCTTGATTTTAGAGAGCTTCATGGATCATATGCTATAGCAACACAGACATTGCAGTTGTTGCGAAGAATTGTTTCACAGACACGCTGGAGCACTGCAGGGTAATTCATTTGACAGCTACATTTGTATTTGAAAATACAAGTGTCCAGGTGTTATATGCACTTATTAATGTCTAATACATATATGCCCATGGGTTACTGGTGTTGGGACCACAGGGGATTAAAAGATGGGGACGTCCCAGACCGTAAAGGGTGTAGCCAATCCCTCCTTCACAGATACCTCTTTATGTCGTAGGAAGGCTGGGGAGATGCGCATCTGCAGAGTATGGCAGAACTCAACGAGGTCTCCCGCTTGCAAGGTCGTTTTTAGGCCCTTATTTCTTATGTATTATTAAAAACTCACGCATGCACCTGCCATACTCTGCAGACTGGGGGAGATGGAAAAAGAAGGATTTTCATTGGGATACCCTGTGGGAGCCTATGCAGAGGAGAGAGACATAGACAAATTAAATAAGACCAATTTTGGCAACCTTCAAACAAGCTGTTGGCCCCAGGGTGGGGAAGTTTGGATAAACCTGAAAACTGAAGCAAATTAACATCAATTGAAGAGTGTACCTTGCTTCAGGTACTTGTTATGCCAAAAGTTCTGTATCTTTGCACTTTTACTGACCATGCAGTGGTTTTTGGTTGTCCAAGACAGAATATAAATCATAGCTTAGAGAAGTTAAAGGTGATAAAGCATTTTTCTGTTTATGCAAGAATTAACTATCACTTTAAGACAAGTGAAATGAATAATTAGAGAAGTTGGGGGGCAAAAAGTTCAAGCCTTAAAGTCCGGTTAGAATAGACTGGGAATGTGCATTTCTGTACAATCTGTGAAATAATATTACACTCCTGGTACAGACAGGTAGTCCTTGAAAAGTCCTTAAAAAATGGTTGCAATTTTTTGTATGAACCCTGTGTAAGTCACGTAGCCTAACTTTTTATGTTTTGAGGTCATTCTATTCAATCACCCATCCTACCTGGGTGGGTCTTTGGACCCCCACCCCCCTCCTTAAAAAAGGAACCAATCTCCTAACCCACAGAAGATTGTTTCTTTTTTTGTCCTCATATGAGATCTATTATTGTTTTTTTCCCAGGGAACTCATGCAGTGTGTGAGAACAGAAGGAAAGAAAATGGCAAGTGCACAGCCAACAGGTAATAAATTATTTTCTCTGATTTTGCTTAGTTAGTTTTTTCCTTTACTATCCATTTCATTGTGGCTTTGCATGTACTGTATCAAGAATAGTCATGTCTGGATGCCATTTTCTACATGTAATTGCTCTCATTATATTTTCTTTTTGTAAAGCTCTTAAGATTATCAGAGAGGAATATGCTGGGTAAGAGATTATTACAAAGTACAAAAAATGCTTTGTATTAACATTCATCCACTGTACAATATATTTTCATCTGATTTGTTAAATAAATTACAAGCAACATGGAACTAAAGAAAACGTTGTATTTCAGGTCTGTTAGTGGGAAAACTGAAGAGGGAGAAACCGAAGAATCTTTACATGTAAGTTCTCAGACCAATGCATATCATAAAAAATGACACTCAATCATTATATTTTCTCCAGAAGAGTATATTTAACACAGAGTACATGCATGTAGCCTTCTTACAGTATTATTTACAATCATGATGAAGAAAAGAGTGGAAGGGGTCTCTCTTTGTGAAAAATAAATATGCAGTAAAGCCACTTTCATTGACAGTAATTAATTTTGTTGTGGCTCATGATTTAATGGCTCTTGGTTCAGTAAAGTACCGTAAAATTGCGAAAATAAGCCCGGGGCTTATATTTTTCAAAGGCCCTTTTTGAGGGGCTTATTTTTGGAGGGGCTTATCTACGGAGGGAAATTTGCATTTCAAAATCTAATGGGCTAGCCTTAAATTTGGAAGTAAATTGACCATTTTTGCTCTGTTTAACTTTGTATTTGAGGGCAATTTTCCAAGTACAAGCCCCCGGAGGGGGCTTATATTTGGAGGGGCGATTTAACGGAGGGTTTTTTGCATTACCGGTTTGGGGGGCTTATATTTGGAGGGGCTTATACATGGAGGGGCTTACTTTCGGAATTTTACAGTAGCTTCCTTGTTTAGTTATCAGAGTGTACTTTCCTTTTCAGAAACTTCTGATGGCTGGAGGACCTTCCACTAGTGATTTTAATAAACCAACTCATGGACTAAAGGTATTATTATTATGGTGTGTCATTTACAATGTATGTGAAGATTTTTAGATGTTTAACAGAGTGTTTTCATTGCAGGCCACAGTTATTGATGCACTAAATGAACTTTTAACAGAACTGGAATCAAGGTGTGACATTTTGTGTATTTTGGTGCACAGGTTATTTTTATGTACAATTTTTCGACTTTGTCTTAGTGAAGGTATAACTGTGGTGTTGAGTTTTGGTACTACAGTACTTTAACAGGAAAAAAGAAAAGAAAAGAGACAGAAGAATGGTATAAATTAATTGTACAGTACAAACACTCAACCCGTGACACTTGAGAGAAGATTGTACAATTACATCACAAAAAATTCTCAAGTTTTTTTTGCAAACAAACCAATAACATTCATAAATTTGAGGACTGTTTCCTGAGAGGTCAGGTGAGTTCAAAGGGTTTTATAGTGTTCAATGGTTGCATAGTTGAATACGTGAAGTTTATTGATCCCTAAATGTAGAATAAAAAAACAAAACTTGAGAATCCTTTGTTTTCAGCAAACATTGTGAGTGAACAATCTTCTTATTGTGCCAGTTTAAGTGTCCTCCCTGTAAAAAAACTGCCTGCTCCACACTGTGCAGGGGCTTAAATGGAATCATTGACATAATGTTTGGTTGCCCTAGGACGGATTTCACTATAGACTTACAGGGCACTTCAGTGACAGCCATACCCTGCATGTGTTTTGTAATGATTTTGCTGTTTCCCCTTTTTAGTGCATATAATATTGCCACCCAAGCACTGGAACATATTCATTCTAACGAGGTTATAATGACCATCGGCAAATCAAGAACTGTCGAAGAGTTTCTCAAGGTGTGCAGTGAATAATATTAAAAATGATAATAATAATAATAATAAATAATGAGTCTTTATTTCATCAAAAGATAAAACTACATATCTTATGTTACAATAATACGGAAGATAAAAACTATGATAAAAATATCTACATATATATATGTATATTAAAAAAGTATGTCATTACAATAAAATGGAGCTTAAAAATCAACCTATTTACAAAGGAGTTCATAAAAACGCTGTGTATTAATTTTCGGGCGTGTGCAGCCTTTTTTCCTAAGATTATGTACATAAGTCTTCTGGACAGGAATGATATCTTTCAGGGGGTGGCAATCCGTTGATATTAATTTCAGAAACTGAAGTCAGAAACTGAGAATTCAGGAAGTACAGTGTACATTGTATGTTGGTTTATTACCCTTTGGTCAATGCAGATTTCATGTATTTGGTACACTGTAGATGTACCTGTTATGATTTCTAAGGTGACATTATCTTCTTTTTTTCCTTTCTTCCTTTTTCTTTTTCTTTCTTTTTACTTTTTTTTTTTCAAGAATGCTGCAAGGAAACGTAAATTCAGTGTCATTGTGGCAGAAGGAGCTCCATTTTACAAGGTTTGGAACCACACTCTTAAAGTATACTATTTAAGTATAAAAATGTTAAAGCGTAACTGCATGCATGGAGTTGATCCACCTAGACTGACTTATAGTAAGATAATTCTCCTTTTAACTTTTGAATTTAAAGTATTACCATTCTAGTTAAACCTCCTTGACAGAACTTTTGCGTAGTAGTACATTGTATTTTTTTGTCGTCAGGATTTTATTAGAAGAAAATAATTTAAAATTATTTTCTTGTTGGTGAATTTTCACGTCAGCCACTGCTAGAACTAGGAGTAAAGGTGTTAATAGTAAGAGTCTTTATTCACAAAGAATAGAGTCACCACTTGTGTGTGGCTTTACAAAATATGGTTGTATTAACTAGTTATTAAAAATCAAATCAATTAGACAAATTGAAAGACACCAATTAATAAAAGGTCTTTTAAAACGTTCCATTTTGATTGCTGGTAAAGTAAAAGTATGCCCTCAATCTTGCAAAGATCTCTGTCTTCCTGGGGGCAGCAGCTGCGAAGGAGATGCGATCAGCACTAGATTCCCATCACTCTTCTATTTATGGTCCCCTCAATGTGTACCCTAACTCAGTTTCTGCCTTTCTTTTTTAGGGTCAAGACCTTGCTAAGAGTTTAGCCCAGCAAGGGATTGAAACCACTCTCATAACTGATTCAGCAGTGTTTGCAATCATGTCAAGAGTAAATAAGGTAAATTATTGCTGAATTAGAGATACAGCTACTCTTTGAGATCTACAGTCGAACCTCTTGGAGGTACAATGTAGTAGTGAACGCTGTTACAATGTAGGTGCTCCTGCTTCATGCTACAGAAACCAGTTTGACCTCTGGTCGTGTGGAATTCCATGTAGCCGTATGCCTTTATCTTATCACAAGCATGCTATGAGGAAAGTAACGTGTTTTGTGTTATTGTTGTTGTTTGCTGTAGGTTATTATTGGTACAAATGCTGTGATGGCAGATGGAGGGTAGGTTACTGATATCTTGCGCACAAAAAGACGATAGTAATAAATGAATAAAGCATACCTGTAAGACAACAAAAAAGTAAAAATGGAAGTGGTGATATCTGTGGAGAGGGTACCCGGAGAAAAACCTCTCGGAACAAAGAAGAGAACCATCAACCAAGTCAACCCACTTACTTGTGTGGCATCGACACGCTTTACGGTCATTTCGCTCCCAAGTCATTTCGCCCCGTTTACTTAGCCCCCTATCTGTTATGAACAAGGACTATAACATTTGAAGCGCGCTTGTTTCGCTTTATGGCTATAGAACGAGGAATATTTTGAAGCGCGCTTGTTTTGCTTTATGGCTTATAGAACGAGGAATATTACATTTGAAGCGCGCTAAATGACTCAAAAATAGGGGGTTTTAACCGGGGCGAAATGACATAAACCAAGGCCTCTTTTGTGGGATGTGGACGAGTGCTCTTTTCACTGCACCCCTGTTGTCCGGTCCCCCTACCTCTTGTGCTTGTCTGACCCTTTGATCCTTTCCTCTTACGTGATTACTCCCTCAGATTGCGGTCAATTGTTGGTTCACACGCTTTAGCATTGGCTGCTAAACACCACTCAGTACCGGTAAGTCCGGCTATAAAGCAAGTACAATTGTAGACCGTAATTAACCTGAATATTTGTCCTCTACCTGCAGGCAAACAAATACACGCACAGGCTGTAAAATGAACGAGACGTAACGCTATTGGCCAAGCGTAAGGTCAAGATAACTGTGTTACCGAACAGGGGCCGGTTGCTCGAAGCCTGGTTAGCGCTAACCCTTGGTTAAGAGGTATCAAAATGTATAGGTTTCCATGGTATTTAACGCTGGTTAGCACTAACCATGCTTCGAGCAACCCGGGCCAGAGCGTTGGGTAGAAGTCAATAGTATACGTCTGATTTGATATCCTTCACCGAATTTAAAGCTACCTTTCCTAGTGAAATAGTTCCACCGCGTACCATGAGGTATAATTTTGCTTGATATGCAGCGCCATTAATTTTTGGACATTGAATAAGTCTGGTCCTGGAACCTAGTTTTGCCTAACTATTCTTTAATCGATCAATCTGTCAGAAGGACTAATTGCCGTGATTACTATACTTACGACTGTTATTTATAAGTTAACACTAGGAATCAACCGATCTCGTATGGACAAAAGTTTTTACAGTACTTTTCCTAACAGTATACATTGTAAATGATACAGGCCGGCGTACATGTACAGTACATCATTCACGAGGACGAGTATTTCACAGATCTTCCAACACCAAGTCCTGAAATTGTAACGACTTTTTTTTCCTTTTTTTCCCAGTTGATCGTGTGTGCCGCTATGTACAAACTTACTCCGCAGTATATTGTGTCTTACGATCAGGTAAAAGTCATTCCATTTTTGCCAAGATACATAACAAGCTGCATGTGAGCATACTAAGGCTGAGAGCATTTGTTCTTCTCCGCATGTAAACATACTAAGGCTAAGAGCATTGTTCTTCTGTTTACCACGGTAACAAGGTTTCTAATATTTATATATATAAATTAAGAGGAAGACGAAGTCTCATCTCAGTATTAATTCATGTTGTAGGACAGTTGCAACAAGTTCGTTGTTCCACATGATGTTGTGAATTTCTCTGAAGGTAAGACGCGAGTGAAACCCTTTAGGCCTTAATATCAGCATGCGTATTCTCCTTACTGTTCTCCTTGCAATTCATGTGCTACGGACGAGGAGAATTTGCTTGAAGACCAAACCGTGTTCAAGTCGTAGAAAAATTTCGTTTCTCTCACGACCTTGCGAACACTGTTACTTCAAGAAGAAATTGCAGTTTAAATGTTGCCATTTGAACATTTCTCTTACAGGAGGAATCCTATCCAAGATAGATGTCCATAATCCTGTGTTTGACTACATCCCTCCAGATTTAGTGAATCTCTGCATTTCAAACATGTGAGTATTGTTTTCTAGGTGTCGCTTCTTCCCACCATACAGGCAGAAATAATAATGGGACTGGCCCTCTGTTCGCCGTATTCCCCTCTGGAGGGCCTGCCTATGGGCTAACCACGCACTATCCCCTGACCCCACCCATATCTCCTCACCCTTTTTTCGCCTCCTTTTCACATAACATAGTCAACTCAATTTGAGGAAGGCTAAAGCGATCGGAGAAGTTACCATTCTTGGCTCACTCACTGTTAACACAAAGTCTAGTTCCATTGTGTTTTCTTAATTTCCAGTGGAGGCTATTCACCTTCGTACGTTTACCGGCTTGTAAGTGAATTATACCATGCAGATGACTACTATTTATAATAAAGTAAGTATTGATTTACCAGCCACCTACCCCTCCCGTAGGTCACAATTTTGCCCTGTGTAAGAAGTCAGTGTTAATGTTGACTTAGGGGAGGGGTAGGTGGTCACTTACCCAGAACCCCTCAAATGATCCGATTTACTTGAGCGTTAATTTATTCTTGTTCTGGTAATCAGCCTGATGGGAGGTGTTTTTATATTATTCCTACTGAAAAAATAAATATCGTAATTACGTAGACCACATAAACCTTTGGTTTTTCTTGCAGATCGCAAAAAAAAAAGAAAATATTCTCGTTCAATCTTCGACTTCCATTTCTTGTTCAAGTGTCACTCATTGAATGATGCCGATGACATGCTCAATGACACACCCTACGTTTTGACATCATCATCAAAGATGACAGACTGTATGAACCACTGGAGAGAGGCTGCTGGACTACTTCTCCGTTCGCCGCCGGCTTCGTATGAGATGCATACATACATACATACATACATTCTAATTGCTACGCAAATCTAGGCGGAGAAATCATGAAATATAACTTATAGTGACTAGTGACCTAATAAACTTAAAACTGACATTGGTCAGGAAACGAAAGAGGTATCGTTTAAGAGAAGATAATCTAGCCTCACGATTGCGGGAACGCGGAGCGCTAGCAGAAGCGTCCGTTTGCAACGTTGTCCCGTGATAGCAAAAGATATTCTTTGCTCAGTTGAAATGATAACGGTTAAACAAGGAAACATGCGCAGTATCATCTTCCTTTAGAACATACTGTATTGTCCACAATGCACCTCGTTTATCCGCCAAAATTTTACATTACCATTGTTTCCAAAGTTCTCCTGGGTATTAAAGTCGTCCCAAGAGAAATCGAAAAATGTTTTTTTTGGGGGGAGGGGGGGGGAGCGGGGGTGGGGCAGGGCGGGTAAACAAAGTGCATCATGGTCTCGGTGAAAAAAGTGAATAACTGTGATCTATTTTTATATTTTTGTAAATTATTTGACCCCAGTGTACAGAGTGAGTCCAAGTTTGTCCGGTTCTTGTTGGCATGACTGCGGCTTCGTACAGCATGCGTCATAAGACTTGTCTGTGAAATAGAAAAAAGCGATTAGAATTAAAGAGCCTACCGCCTTTTCTTTCGTTCTTCCTCCGAGCTCGTGTGACGTAAGATTGCGAAACCGCTGATTGGAAGTAAACTTAAATGACTAATGAGCAGCTTATTCATTCCTCGACTAACTCGCACGCTGGACATTTGTCCGCTTATGAGATTATTCTTTTCCCTCGACAAATAGCCAAATTTTGTCATTCGCTTGCGTTAAGGAATCGAGGTAAGGTTACAGTCAGGGTTTGAAAAATGCTAAAGAAGGAAGAACATTTAAACTTCTACCGTGAGAGGGATAATGCTTACCATGATGGAGTAACATTTTTTTGATGACCTTTCCCGTTCAAAAGTCGCATTTTTTTTTTTGCCTCGTTATCTGAACAAACTGTAAGAGCTTTTCAGTTGCTATTAGCGGTAACCGTTGAAAATTTTAAGAGAAGAAATAGTGTTAAAGTCGACATCAAAATTTAATTAAGTAGAAAACGCGTAATGCCAAAAGTAACATTTGCTGTGTTCGAAGCTCACTAGACTCGTACCGTATTATATCGCGTTTGCAGGGACAAACAATTCAAGTGTTCATGATTAGTTAGAACTACATAGCCCTAACTGGCCAGAATAGCGCCCGTTGTGTATGGACTATTTTGAAGGGATGTGAGCGTAATAGATGATTCGCAATGTTTAAGACAGCGGTTAATTAGAATGACAAAATTGAAATTATTCTGAAATACCTTTGGGTAGTGGTCTTATCTAACATTGCACAATTAAATTGTATGATTTTAATTTCTGTTTTTCTTTTTTTAAAATGTACGTACATCATGAATCCTTAGTTTGTAACATCTGTGATTTGAGTTCCGTCACTCCATCCGCATTGCTTCGTGAAAGGACAAAGTCCCAGTTATTATGAACCCTTAAACCCATCACTTGTAGAAGAGAATATCTTTATGGGTGTGCGAAGAGGTAAAAACTGATTTCTCTTCAAGCTTTCAACTTTATACAGTTAAAACAGCTCACCTTCGGACCACCATTTTCTTTCTACACAACTAGAAAAAAGGATTTGAAATTTTTTTTCGAAGACACGTCTCGTGAATCCCGGCATTTATCTAAAATGAGAAATTACCATGTTTGTTGAAAATCTGATAGGTGTACTGACAGAAAACTCATAGATGAAAATGGAAAAAAAAAATCATACGGTATACTATAATTGTGATACCCTAGAGTATTGATAACTTTCCGCGGAGAAAAAAATGAATTGAAATAAATGTTTCTAATTCCACAGATTTTTTAATGAAAAGAAGACTTCTATACGTACGCATGTGACATGTTCACTTGGTCTACAAACACAATACAACCTGGTTCTCCAGGAAATATCCAGGCGCGCGTTGTTTAACTTCTTGGTTTGCGAGATATTTTGGCTTAATTGACAAGCGAACGGCCAGGAAGTACTACCAATTGCTTTTTGCTTGCGTAGTCACACTACAGTCTCCCTAAAGGATTTCCTCCTATTGGTTGAACGCTCTGGATCACTCTTCACGTCATAATAACAAGTATCATCTGAAGTTGCTGGTAGTTACATACTTTTTCTTCATGAGCAATTCAACGAACCATTCTCGACTGGAGGCCGCGACATTGAGGCCGGAAAGAGAGGAGCTGCAAGTTAACCACGTGATATGTATCACTGTCGCGGTTGCAGCGTTTCTAGCAAATTCCATGTTGTGTTTAATTCATGCTTGTTGCAAAAGGCTGCAGAGGAGTAGCAATATTTTCCTCATTACTCATTTTACAGCCAATACTGTGCAAACATTAGCAAGCTTGATGTGTTTCGCTTTTCCCAACATCGGTGATGTCTTGGTCTGTGTACTTAATATAGCGTTTTGCCTGTCAGTTTTGTCTGTTCCTGTAATAACACTGGTCACTTTGACCAAGACATTGTGCGTCACTCGATACACGGCTTTTATTTCAGGAAAGCTGCCTCTTCTCCTGTTAACACTACTGGTATTTTTAGCATTGGGTGTGGCGGTACCCCCTTTTGTCGGATTAGGGTCACCCGTGTTATTCTATGAACACTCAGAAAACGCCTCTGTATCCTATGCAGTATCAACTGCACTCATCTTGAGTTTGATCCCGTTAGTAATAATCTGTACGTCAAACTACAGACTATTCAAACGTGTACGAAGCTACAAACAGAGTTCAAGAAAAGAGAGTGTGCCTCAACTTCATCGAGGAGGACTTGCGCTGCAATTTGATTTACGAAGACGAGAGGACGAGGCGAAATGGATTATGCTACTTCAAGTCGTTGCGTTTTTCGTTTGCCTAATTCCAATCGCGGGGGAAAATATTGTGTCGTCTTTTCCGCCACGAATATTGCCAGCAGTGGTGGAAGACATATTCAACTGTCTTGCACAAGCGTATTGTCTGTTCTCGCCACTGCTGTACGGTTTCTCTAACAGGGAAGTTCGTCAAGCGTTTAAGTTTCGCTGTACTCAGAAGAAGTTTGTGCTTCAAGGTTCGCGATCAGAGAGACGCAAGCAAAGAGTTCCATTGGGTGAGGGTCGTTATTTATCAGATAGAAACGACGTCCGTTTTGTTGTTCCGCGAGTAGAACAATCGTGTGACGCACTGGAACTCAATTGCCCAGGACCTGAAAGACTTGTACGTTTTACGGGGGTGCCACTTTTATCCGTGGATTTCTCGGCGGATTCTAACGACTCGCGACCGCAAAAACCGGTGAACCGAGGGAAAAGACCAATTACGACGGAAGTTTCCCCTCTAAGAAGACATTCTACATTGAGAAGAAATCAAGAAGGTCCTTCTACAAGACAGGTTAACGATAGAGTGAAAGTCAGATTTGACAGTGAATACAGTGATAGACAGCGAAAAAAGTACATCGCTACTCCTTCCATAAAGCGCATGCGTCAGATTAAGAGGTGCATGTCAGACATTTCTTTAGATGATCTCCAAACCAGTGTAACTGGATCGGAATTTGAGTCGCAACAGCACATGATGCCTCACTATACAAACTATAGCGACCCCATGCGGTCTGCCGGGTTCAGACAGGTTCTGACTAAGAGAGGTAAAACAAAGCGCGCATGCTCTCTTTACAGGGACAGAAAGCACAGACCTAAAACGAAGAACTTCATGGAAAGACGGTGCAGCATTGAGGCTGACTATGCCATAAAGAACAAATGCTGCCAGCACGGTAACAATACGGTCAACCCTCTTTAAAACGGAGATATGACTGGGATGGGTACACAGGCGTTTTTGCCTCGAAGAGACTGTGTAGATTTTGTTACATTTTGCTAATTACAGTGGAACGTCGATATAACGAAGGGTTAAGTGACTGGCATATTTTGTTGGCCATAACAAGGTTTCGTTATATCGAGGTTGTTTTCCATATATTTTGCTATTACTGAGGTAAAGAAAATCGTTGGTTATACCGAGGACTCCGTTATATAGAGGGTCGTTAAATTGAGGTTCCACTTTACTCGCTAAGAAACTAAGCATGAGTAAAGAAATTACTTCTAAATGACCAAATCCACTAGCTTCATGATAAACATTTGTATCTCTAAGTATCCTCAAGTTTCGTCCATCTGTGCCTTCTTTCTTAGTCGCTGTGTTGTTTAACTGCTGCTTTACTCTTTTTATTGATTTTCATATTTCGTCTCAGTTCGTAATGGCTGAATTTAGCTAAAGTTCGTGACACAGTTCCTTTGAAGATGATAACTGAAGAACGGTATGGCGGACATAAGACGATGTCCGTCTTATAATGGCGTTCTTAGGGGAGAATTGACTGTTCTAGTTACCAATGCGATTTTCCGTCAGTGAAACATTGCACTGGTTCGTTTTGGTTGCCTTTCCTAAAACTGGACAGTGATATGAAATCTCAACATCCAAGTTTCGTAAACCCCACGATGGTAGCCTCTTATTAATCTACAAGCAAGCTATCAGCTGTCAATTGCCATATTTATTTATGAATCATTTAACAAGAGTTTTATTTAATAATCAAAAAGTGTAAACTTTACACTTCAGGTTAACTTCCTTCGTAACGTCGTTCTATAGACTCATTCTTGATGACCATTTACATCAGTTGTTAGATTAAAATAATGCCTTCCTCCTTTAGTCATGATAACATGAGTAATTAGAGTTTTACGGAAAGTTTACAAGCACGTGCTTCCTCAGTGATCTTGAATTCCGCCAAATCCTCACGTCGAGTGATATGAAAATTATTTACTTGGACCCCACAAGCGTGTGCGTACTGTCTCGTCATTTTACGGTAGAACCGTTGTCGGAAGAAGCTATTGATTGGCTAAAAAAATGTGGTTCCTTTTTCTACCAATCATAGATAAAAACAAAAGCCAATCTTGGCTTGCGTGCGCGGCTTTTTCCGCCTTTGACGCGGACTCCATTTTCTGTCCGTTGGTCTTCATTGGTTTTTATTGCCAGTCTCTGCACTGTCTGGTTTTACAACACTCAACTGAATGTTGACGTAACTAAACGATAATTTTCTTGAGTTGTACCACAATTGTGTACTCCCTAATATGGGGTAATGTCGACTGGAATGAAGGCAATTTAGTCCCAACAAGAAAAAAAAAACATTTCCAGTGATGTTGTGTCAAATGAAACAGTGGACTTGTCTAACTATAGGTGCATCAATGTTGCTCAGATTTTAAGAGCTCGTTAAAGGATATAGGGTAGAATACCGATTTCCTCGACTCCTCGGTTTCTCTGATCTACTTCTTAATTGGAATCGAAACTGACTTCCCTTAGCTAATGGAAGAGGGTCCCCAATAGCGTTCTTCAATCCCGTGATCCCGACCCGAAATGTCGAGCAATCCCGTAATCCCGATGGTTATTGTTGGCATCCCGCCTCGCGTGCATAAGCTCAATCCCGAATCTCACCCTGTTGATTTTGCCATGAAATCCCAAATCCCGAGCTTCAAATAAGGGAAATCAGGATCTCGAAAAACCCAATGGGGACCCTAATAAAACATTGTAATTTTAGCCCCGAGTTTTGATCGCCCCGTGTAAGGTATTCCAAGACAGTCTTGGAGTCTGGATTCCACGCTGTGGACTCAGGATTCCTTGAGCTGTATTCCGAATTCGAAAGTCCAGGATTCGGATTCCACAGGGTGAAATTTTCCGATTCTGGGGGTCAGTTTCAGGATTCGGAAATCCAGATTACCTTATATGGGGCAAATTCGAAGCAATCCTTTTCCTATGGAGGAGCGAGAAATAGATATTTCACTGTCGTATTACACTGAATCTTTTACATTTTAGTTGACTATTTTCTAGCGTCATTTGACCCAGTCCATATGATGGACGTGTAAGGCTTGCGTAGCATTTCTTTTTTCCAAGAAAACTGCATCCTTAGTCGTTTAATGAACATTGTAAAGGTGGAATAATATGACCCTACAAAGTGGTCTGCATGAGCGCAAATGAATTGTTCACAGAGCCCCAACAGGTCTTGGACAAAGGCACTGTTTACATTTTCAAGTTGCAGGGCTTCATTAACGTCCTCAGCGAAGAACAAATTGTACCCCACGTCTCTAAAGGGATCGAACCAAGTTTTGTTTCTCTCATCCGTTGCGATGTAGAGTGTCTTTGTAAGGTTTAGTGCCTCCCGCTGCTTTAATTTCCACAACCAGTAGTCTTGCTTTACTAGAGCACTTGATGGGTGGTCCGTTCTTCTCACGTGAATGGCATTATATGGGCGTTCGAGTATTTCTAACACGTTCGCGACTTTTTTCCTTATATTTGGCGCGAAACGAATAAATCGCATAATCCACTCATGCGCGTTCAGCACGGTTTCCCTCTCAAAGAATAGCAATTCTCTGCTATATAAGGATCCTTCGGCAAAATATATCAGATCTTCAGTTCGATAGAACAGTTCGTCCATAATACCCCACACAGGTCTTTCGATAGAGGCGTTGGCTTGGTATTGTTTTAATTCCTGATTGCAAATGCGGCGATAAAGGGGGATGTCCTTGTATGAGGCTGATGACTTCCTCATATGTCGTCGAAGAATTCTCCACCTCTTGTCATCAGTCTTCTTTGGTATAGCATCAATCCAAGTTCCAAACAGCCCATTGTGGCAAATTCGAGCCCATTTTAAGTTTTTGTATAGGTTTTTGAACTCGTTATGACTAGCAGTGATTTCTTTTATGGGAATTAGTTTCGAGAGCAGTTTCAGATCGATAACTCTGGATAATGGCAGTAGTTGATCTTTAGTTAGCATATTATATATTTCATAACCAGCTGATATTCTTCGAGTTCGTTTGAGTCGAAGAATTTCCTGATGTGGCGCCAGAGGGTGGACAATGAGTGTTCTATTCAGCAACTTTGCTAAGACAACAGCATTTTCAAAGGCAACTCGTTGGTTATTCCATCCCCCGCCAGGCGGTTGATAAGACAGGTATTTAAACGAATGGTCGTTTTGACAGACCAGCCTCCCGTTAATGTAAACAGTTTGTTCTTCCGAACAAGGCTGTATTTCGTCTTTGGATTTAGTCCATTTTAAAGAAGATTTATGACGAAATTTCACGACGATCATGGTTAGAGAAATCAAGCAAACAGTGATGAAACCTAGCAGCACCTTTCTCCTCAACATCATAATTCGAATTGCTTTTAAGAAAAACTTTAGCTTCCATATTGAAGCCAAACATAAGTTTGTAATCCATGCGATGAAATACCTGTCTGAATTTTTTTGGAGCCAATGAGTCCAGTCGCGGTTCACGGGTAAGGGCAAATATTGAGGCCGCTTTGCCCTTCGTTCCATTGCATTTCAAGTGAACCGTGGTTGTAGAGAGTTTGAAGCGGAAAATAGCAATTCATCCATGACCTCATTGCCCTGACCTCTCGCGCCTTTCCACTTCAGCGGTTCTAGGTCATCGATTTCAGTGGCCAGTTGCCGCCCACATTGTGATGAACACAAACTGTTCTTTTTTTACGGATAAACGTTAGCCCGTTTTCACACCAGTGTGATATTTTTTTTAAATCTATCTGACATTTATTTAGCTAAAAGCATACTAAGCGCTCACATGCTTGACAGAACCGTGTGTTTTTATTTTAAGCCTATTTGCGCAGGTGTCCTAAACAGGTACCTTTCACTTCAACTCACTGGTTCTGGCGGTAGACAAATCTAAAACAAAATGAGAGTGTTTCTTGAATAGTTATGTTTAGACACACAAATACTGAAAATCTAGCCTCGACATTTTCCTTATTTCGTCTTGAGCATGTCTCTCCACCACCATCGCTCATTGCTTAACTGAGCGTCAAAGGGACACGAGCAGTGTTGATGACTATAGCCTAATTCATTAATTACTTGCAGTCGAGGCCAGTTGGCAAGAAATGAATTATAAGATGGAGTTCCTCTTTCTTTCTATTTGAACAGCTTAGGTCGGTTAATGACCATGGTTATTAGTCTCTCGGATGTTCATGTTCCTGCAAAATTGTACATAATCAGACAAAACGCTCACAGGCAACCTCATTATAACCTAAAGAAGCACAATGTTCAGCGTTCTTAGAAATCCAAGTGCCAAGGTTTTGCTCTAGCCATTGTGCGCGTCTTCATTCGTTAAGGTTTGTTAAACTGTACTTGATTTGCCTTCACGTAAATCCTTCCTTCCGTAAATCAGATTCGGCCAACCTCGTCGCCCGGGCTTAACGCACCCATTTTCTTAGAAAAAGTCCTGGAACGAGACGGAGATTCGTGAAGAGCTTCAGGTCCAGAAAAACAGTTGATATGAACATAGGCGTACGGGCTATTTTTTGCCAGGGGGGGGGCGGTAAACCATTTGCCCAAAAAATTCTTGCAAGTTGCCCAAATTTTTACAAAACAGTCGAACAGAAACGAGGGCCGATGCAACAAGATAGGCCGTACTGGCATATGAAAATGGCTCCATACAGTTTTTCAGGGTCAATACCTGCCAAGTTTGAGCATAAACTACGTTGCCATAAACAAACATGTGGAAAAGTTGCCACCACAGGTGTATTAGATATATAAAGATGAAAATTTGTTGTGATCAGGGTTGCAATGACATCGGAGTTGTTATAGCAATGAAATGAAGCCATTACCTATTATACTTGCAGCAATATTTCTCTCTGGGAACTGCATGTTCTTCTAAAAACGATCACAGGAGCTTTTTCCTCCAATAGTCGCCTCGATGTTCGTGACGTTAAAACGGAATCTGTAAGAGCGTTATCGAGATATTTTGGGGTAAAGTTTTTATCGTTGGAAATACAGTAAAAAAAGGAAAATCTTGATGTTTGGCCGTTATCTGTAGAAAACAATGCACTTTTGACATGCAATTTCACCTCTTAGTAGTTTCAATCTTTTCAAAAACGTGGGTGATAGATCATGGAGATACCTCCGGCCAATTCCTACAAAGAAGGATTTGATTAGTATGTATCATGCCGCTCTTGTTC
>BOPM01000266.1:139245-151676 GCA_022179025.1 Porites australiensis | reverse complement strand
TCACGTAAATCCTTCCTTCCGTAAACCAGATTCGGCCAACCTCGTCGCCAGGGCTTAACGCACCCATTTTCTTAGAAAAAGTCCTGGAACGAGACGGAGATTCGTGAAGAGCTTCAGGTCCAGAAAAACAGTTGATATGAAGAACTTTTGAACGATTCAAGTAATAATTCTCAGAATAAAAGCAGAACAATTTTGCGTGAAAAAAACTGTTCTAGTGATCTTAAAATCCGCATGGGATGTTATTTTAGCAAACGTCAAATTTTTGTGTTTTGTGTGTTCTTCACGAGACTATTGTGTCTTTCGTCAACCAGTTTTTTTCTTTCTTTCTTCTGTTCTTTTTTTTTTTTTTTTTTCTTAACCAGACGTCTACGTCAATTTGTTTACCCAGACGATACGGAAGACAAAATATGCAGTTTGATCTTTTTTTACGTCCCCCGTTGCGGCCAGTTTTGCACAGCGCGAACGTAGGTCAATTTTCTGGAAATAAACAGTTATTTCTCTCCTATGAGATGTAGATGACGAAAACCTTGCTTGCTCCACTTTATGGGCTCCTGCCTTTCGTAAACTGTAACAAATAAGATACGGACACTTGTATTTGCATGACAGCTGTACAGTGCAACCGATCGCAAGGAATGAATTTTAAATCAGCCTGAATGAGTTTCGTCCGATTATAGGAAGTTGAGATTCAACGCGTCCGTTAATAACTACTCTCCGAACACCAGAATCATTTTCACGTTACCCAAAAGCTAATACCAAGCCCAATCTGGAGGTCAGCGCGAACCGCTTACGCGAGAGCTCCGCTCTTAGGCTTATCATATGTTAGGATCTGTCTATCTGAGATACAGACACAGCGGGTTATGTTTATTACGTCACCAAGGTAAACAGCTCGAAAGGTCTTGATATGATCTCATAGTCAAATAACATGAGAGACCGCGGTGCAAGGAAATGGTTTTTTGCGCCTCCCTCAATCTCTGTTTTGCTCTTTTTGTCTTGTTTTTCACCATTATAATCACCCTCGGTTGCTGTTCGTGTTGGTTCGATTATTATTCGATGACTGTTGTGGAACGAAGCAAGGAAAACGACAACTGGTAAGCAATTGCACGAAGAATTGATATTTTTTCAAACTCAAGTAAAAGAGCCGACGTTTTCATCAACAGAGTGGAACTAACAATATTTTCGTCTTTGTCTCGACAGCCAAATTCAAATAGAAGACGATAACGTTAAAGCTATATCCAAGTGATTAAACAGATTGAAAAACCTGAGGGAGAGTTTTCAGCAGGTAAGGCCCAATGATTTTATGTCAAAAGAAATAGCGACTATTTGTTTAAAGATGATATTCAACAGGTAGCTTGGTAACTGATACCATGATGATATTCCACTCACACTAGCTTGAGAAATTTACTTAATAAGACATTTTCTGTCAATTATCCAAAATTTCATGGTCATTGTATATAGCTGTGCTTCTGTGAGCGGTTGAGTGAATAAAAATGACTTTTGAAATACCGCACCTGTCATGGCGTTGATGGAGAAAAAATGACACGCTTTGAAACCTGCTACCTCAAGGAACAAAATCTACATTGTATTTATAATACGGTAGCTGATTTTAAATGGCACGATCTAAAAAACTGTCTTACAGTGAACTTTATGACCAAACGGCGCAATGTTCTATATTGCTAAACTACGGTGAAGGATTATTTGAGAGAGGTCATGTATATCCAACGTACACCATACTGAATTAATTCAAAAACATGTTTTTCCAACCCCTTAATTGCACTTACTGGTCTTGCTAACCTTTCTCTGCTCAAAAATCAGAGATCGTAGCTGCAATAAAAAAAGGAACAAACAAACGCTTTTGCAGCAACCCAGGGCAGTCTCATCTCTCGTGAGCCCCAATTCCTCTAGTCAGAGATCGCGCATTCATCACAATTTTTTGCACCCTGAAATTTTTTTTATACACATCAAGCATGGACATTGTTTTGAATCAACTGTTGCCTTCGGTTGAGTTAAACAAAACTTATCAGCAATTACAACGTTGTTGGCAAAGAGACCTGGACAACGTTGACATGGCGTTAACGTAGCACATAGGTGGCCATAGCATCGATAGAAATAATGACAGTCTCCCGTTTCTAACCGTCACTAAGTGATTTCAACAAGGCCGAAATGTTTTACACAATCAAGTAACGATAAGATTTCCAAATTCCAAATTTTGCTCTTCGCGGTCGGTAAGATGGGTTGCGTGATTCAGACGACTGTCAAAGGTGTAACCGCTTGCAAGTCCTAGACGACGACCGGCAATTATGTGGGTTAGCGATCTAGTCGAGTCTTAAGTTGGTTGGTAAAAAAAGGGGGTTCTTGGGTTTCTTTTGCCAGTGAATTAACCTCTCAGGAAATGCGGTATATTACCACCATATAAAAATTTATGTTGCTCATTGAACGTTTTGCGTTTCTGTGTGTGGTGCAGGCTTGTCTTCCCATATATTTTGTCTTCCGTTAGAATAATTAGGCGCGCCCATTTTTGGAACGGTCAACTTTCATTAAGCGTTTTTCTGCTGATTTGGTGTTTATTTTCGGAAAGTGGGTGACCTGTGCATCTGCTCCATTGAGACTGTTCGCTTGACACAAAGTGAGTAAATGAAAATTTATTTTCCGTAATTGGGTTACCTGTGCATCTGCTCCATCGAGACTGTTTGCTTGACGCATTAAAGTGAGTAAATTGGAAACGTTTGGCGAAATAATGACCCTTTTTATACTCTTTGTAATATTAGCATAATTGAGGGCGCACCAGAAAGTGTATGAGCCAGTTCTGTGAACCAGTGTAGGGGCCATAATCTTATAGCCTGTTCTTTGTTTCCTGGTTTTGAATACTCTGACGACAGACGAACAACTAAGCTATATCTGTCTTATAATATTCAAGACGAGGAGAAGTCTTGCCCTTTAATTCTAGAAGCTGCCAACGTTAGCATTAGCGGAAAAGCCTGAATTTCATTTTGTTAAAACCTGAAGAATAAATTGCACCAAGTGAAAGTACTTCCGTCGTAGGTTGCATCAAAAAGTGACAAAATTGAATTTCATCCACAGACTCAAGAGTTAGCAACGATGCACCTTATACGTAAAGGACAATACATAGTACTACAGGAAAGTACTGCTCAGTTTGGTTGAGTAGGTAACATCATGGTATTTCAAGCACAGACTCAAAAATTGAACTTCATACCAAATTAACAGTACCAATTGAAATAACTGCTCGGTAACTTTCTTGGTCACTTCACAGGATTTCGCCAGTGGCTGAAAGGTTTGAACCACTTTCCATCTTGCAAGCCAAAAGGGCTACACATTGTTTAGTGTTTTTCATAAGCAAATAGAAAGATGATATTTGCCGTATTGAAACTAACACTCCTGTTCCGCCCTCTAATTTACCTGTTCATAGAGGAGGCCTTATTAAGTTAACAATTGCTTTCAAGAAAATAATTGTTCCTGCAAAGGTTATTTATCGCATCATTTCCAAAGGTGGAAACAGTGTGACCACCTATAAATACATTAACGCCACCTGCTGGAACACAACACGCTTCTCCGTTCACCCAAAGTGAACTAGCGAAACCAGTTGGTTAAAGGAAAGCGCACACGAACAATGAGATTCGATGATTTAAAAGGGCTGACAAATTATTCCCGAAAATGACAAGAAAAGGTTTGTGCATTCAATCTAAGCTGTCCTCTCTACTAATTTTCGTCATTCTAGTAAATATTTTGGCTTGCAATGCCTGCGTTTTGATAGATAATCGGTCAGTCACCCCTCATTTAAGTCTATCTTTTAGGGTAGATAAATTCTTATATTCACTGACTGATTGTTGCCTATAGCATAACATGCGAGCCACGGCTTCAAAAACGACGGTTCGTTTAACTTCTTTGTAATTGTCTACTTAATTGTAGATTAAAATAATCGAGTGTGATCATTCAAACGAAAATCAATTACGTATTTTCAGATCTTCAAAATAAATTTTGAAGTTCCTCTGCACTTGAAGTGAAGTGTAATCTTATTAATGTTAACAAAAATAGCCAGTGGACTTGTATATTTTTTATTTAATTTATATTTAGGTAAGTTTCACCTCTTCTTATAAGCCACGTTTAGTGACCGGTGAAGCATTTAAGCGTCAAACTTATCTGCCCATATTTAAAGGTGTTAAAGGGTTTAACAACTGAGTTCCTTTGCTCTCTTGAAATCTTTGGTCTAACCCGAACAGGCAATGAATTTGGAACGGAAAGACCTCCTTGCACCATCAGGATTGACTATAAACATCAAGCTGTGATCTTTGTAGAATATAACAAAACAATAATACTGACAATTAAAAAAAACAACAACGACGACAATTCATTTGATATCTACCAATATAGTAATTAACTTTTTACTCGTCGGTTTAACGCATGAAAAATTGCTTAGGTATAAAACTGAGTGGTTGGATTTGCATTGTTGATACATTGTACACTTGTTTCAAGAACTTGGCAGTCTTGCATTTTTTTTCTTGGTTCGTTAGTTCGTTCGTTTTCGCTTTCTCAGTCACAAATATACGCAAACAACCCAAGAAACCATGGATTCACATGTATTGCAGGACACTGATAGGACACTATTTACCAGTTGTAGCTATCGCTTAGTGCCAACGAGCAAAGATTTTACCTATACGCGCGCTGTTTAATTTGTTTAGAATTGTCATGAATTTCCGTTATTTACGACAATGCAAGCTGCAGGTTAGTCATGTGTCCGTCATGCATTTACCGTCATGGAACGCACTTATGCATTATGCTATGCACATGTTCGCTCGAAAACAATGCATTGTCTGTTGTGCATTACGTCATAAAAGTTACCTACACTACCTCATGTTACATCGCTTTGAGATTCATTCTGGTTTGGAACTTTCGCGCACGACCTTATTCAGTCCTGCCACCTGGCAGCCCTGCGTCTTCGCGAGGCTGTTCGTTGGCGATATTTTTACGGTCGGAAAGTATTTCATTAGCAGCCATTGTGATGCGGTCTCTTTTGTCTCTTGCAGATTTGTACGATTCTTGGAGGACAGATTCTGCCCGTAAGCTTATTAACCACGAGAAGCAGAATTACTGGAGAGTTCTACCTAGGCGATCAGCCCTGCTGTTCCTTCTGTTTGCGTTTTCTATTTCAAAACCTTTCACGCATGCCCATCATTGGATTCCCAAAAAGCACGAGATGAACCACAATGTCCGAGTGGGACCACCACACATTGTAAAACGACAACCATTTTCACAGAAAATGCGATTTGAAGTTGTATACGATGACAGCATCGGCGACTTGGACGAGTCGAAGTACGGTTTAATTACGGGGAAATTGATCCCCGAGGCGGTAGATTACTTCCACCAAGCGTTTAGCGTCAAGCCAACCAATCTGCCGATAAAACTGCAAAGAACGTGCAAAAATAACGCTTATTTTTTGAAGGATATTAAAGGTAAATCCGCTGGCGATGTGCAGTTTTGTAAGATGGATTGTGTAAACACGCAATGCGGACCTGTCAGCGTACCATCTGACCATTTGGATCAGTGTCGGGTGTGTGATAACGATGGTGTTAAATGTTTCTCTGTTCCAGGGGAGGAGTGGGAAGCTGGTATGGGCGTTGAATCACGTGATTTCATATTGTACGTTTCTTGCATCCAAACAGATCACTGCAATACGGCCAATACTGTGGCTTATGCATCGTACTGCCAACAGGAGCATGCGCTGGACAGACCTGTTGCTGGGTTTGCAAACATCTGCCCAAATCGTCTCGATACCGATCCAAGACATTATCCGAACTTGTTATCCACTGTAAAACACGAAATCTTTCACGCTCTAGGATTTAGCGCTGGACTATTTGCCTTTTACAGGAACGAGAATGGCGTTCCCTATACGCCAAGAGAAAAGCATGGACTGCCGCCGTATAATGACAAGTATGGCTTATATCAGTGGAGTTCCAAGATCGTGCAAAAGATGGAACGAAAACAATGGGCAACACGACATGGCGATATATCTCATCAAGTCCACATGATTGTCACACCCCGAGTAAGAAGGGAAGTTAGAAGCCATTTTAACTGTCCAAACCTCGAAGGTGCAGAGATCGAGAACCAGGGTGGTTTGGGAACTGAGTACACACACTGGGAAAAGCGGTTGTTTGAAAATGAAGCTATGACCGGGACTTACACGCAGAATCCTGTATTCTCTAGAATTACCTTTGCTCTTATGGAGGACACGGGATGGTACAAGGCAAACTACAGCTTGGCGGACGAACTAGATTGGGGAAAAGGGCTCGGGTGTCTCTTTACCAAAAGTAGCTGCAAAACTTGGATGGAAACACACTTGCGAAATAGAAAATCCGCTGTACCCTTCTGCTACACGATCAAGAAAAGCCCCTTACGCATGCGCTGCACGCACAGCAAACTGTCTGTGGCTCTTTGTAACCTTCGTAAGTACAACAGAGCATTACCTGAGGAATACCAATACTTCAATCATCTGCCAATAAGCGAAACGGGCGTAGATCACGATGTCCAACAAGATTTGGTTATTCGTGATACTGCATCGTATGGGGGTGCGGTGCCGCTGTCGGATTACTGTCCGTTTTATCAGAAGTTTACCTTAACAGGTACGGACGGTACAAAGAGAGAAACAACCTGCACAATGGCGGAAAACGCACCCGCCTTGATTGACAACTACGCTTTGGAGTCATACGGTCCTGAGACCAAGTGCGTGGAGCAAGGGCGCCAATGGATGGCGAAAAAAGGCCTTTTGACGCGAACAATGGTTGACTGGGGTAGTGGCTGCTACAAGTATCACTGCGATGGTGCATTACAGGTGGAAGTAGGAGGAGAGTTGTACACTTGTCATCGTAAAGGGCAACAGTTGGAGATTTCCGGATCAATAAACGAATGGAAAATTAATGGCTCATTGATCTGTCCATCGTGTGAGGAGTTTTGTGGCGCGCAAAACGGTTGTCCTCAGAAGGTTAAAAGCTCTTCAGCTGGAATCGTGTTTGTTGAACACAAGCCAAGAAATGATGCGTGTAGCTTTAGAAAGACCTCTGAGGAACTTTTATATTTTGTCTTTTCCAGAATGATTCTCAGCATTAGCTTTATGATCTGTTTTGTGCCTGGTTTTCAATCTGTTTTTTATTGAAATTGACCAACTTTTGATATAAATTACGAGGATCGGAGATGAATTCACACTGAGTTGGTCAATAGGCAATTTGCTTTCCCAAGCAAGAAGCAAAGGATTTTAGAGCTAACCCTGTACGTTTTTTAAAAAAAATGAGTTTAGGTATGTTGCCCAGAACTACGAAGCTTTGTAAATTACCCACAGGTCAAATTCACCAGCAGGCAGTATAGACTTGCAAACATAAAGTAGCAAAATTTAACATTAATTGAAGGAATTTTATAATAAATATAAAATACATGTTGGAAATATTCATTTCTTTGGATCTAAATGCAATCTTTTTTACAAAACGTTAATGTGCGCATGACTACGTTATCTCTTTAAACGTGTGCCACGTATTAAACTGAACAGTTCTTTTACTACAACATTAATTTAAAAAAATCCGAAAAGCAAATTGCCGCGTTGAAGTGACACGAACAGTGTATATTAAATTTTTAACAAAGCGGAAGGTTGGTCGATAACATGAATGCTACTTGTGGTTTTGTTTTCGTTTCTACTCTTTTTGCTTTTATTTTAATTTTTAAATAGCTCCGAAAAAATTCGTGGTGTTGAAACTGTCGATTGTCTGTCTATTAGAGAAGTAACATTAAAATGCATAGAGGGTATTACTAGGGCTCCTCCGATGGAGTTTCGGCTGCGAAAGGCGCGATTTATTATGCAACGACAGGAACGATGATCTTTTCACATGTTTTATGGTTTCGCGCAAAATCTCAATTGGCATTCCATTGGTCTTTATATAACAAAAGAGGTTTTAGAATGTAATTCCTTTGAGTACAGCCTCAAACAAGGCTTTTTAAGGTCCTTGATGGTAAATACTGAGAAGCTTAGTCTTACGAGCTTGGAATGCATTGTTCAGGAAATTTAATTACAGGGTTTATAAAAATTATATTATGTCAGTAAATGGACGTCCTGATCCACCAGATTGGATTTCATTATTCCAGGAAAGTAAGACCTGGGATAACGTACTTTAAAAAAATTCTATGAAAAAAACATTAATTGGTGTCGCTGAAATGTTGCCGTATAGATTTTACAAAAATTCGCGAGGTTTAGTTGTTTTGGCAGGGACTTTTACAGTTATCGACGCTCAGATTGTAACAGGGAGCTTTCTGGTCAACCTGATGTGAAGAGGACTATACTGTGTATTGACCTGATTGTCCAAAGTCCCCCGTTTTACGTTAGTTGAAACTACGCTAAAGAACGTAACATGAAATTTCAGTGTATATTAATCTCCGAGTAAACAAGTAAGTCCCGTTTTAAAAAAGATAAAACAAGACAAAACTAACTGACACGTAGCCTCGAACAATCGCTCAATAGAGGAAAACAGAGTTTATGTTTCTCTGTCCCTTGCAAAAATTTACAAACTGTGCAAGATATGTAGTTTGCCTTGGAAGTTTGAAAACCCAGTCCTGTGGTATTGAAGGAAGTTTTAAAGTGGTGCATTCTTTTGATAGTGTGCAAGGCCCATCGTACTGTTACATGGTCGACAAATAAACTATCTTTTGTCTTGGCTTCGTGAATTCGTCCTCGTCGAATGAGGTACGGATCAGATGGTCCTGCATAAAGTCTTGCGTACTTACAAATCATCAATCCTAATAAGTCCGTGACGTCATATCTCACCAACGAGCTAACGCCTGAAGGAATAAGGCTCTTTGTGAAATATATTTCGTAGCCTTTCATTCTCAACGGCTCAAAAGATGTTAGATTATCCATGTGGGTTATAACATACAAAACTTTGGTCAACTCACGGAATTTCATTTTTTCCATTTCTCGGAGTCTGACGTAAATGGTTTTGTTGAGATTTGCTTCTTCATCCTCCTTGGAAATAAGAAGGGCATTAAACGGCATTTTAACGCTTTCTATCATCCTTTGGATCTTTGTTTGAAGATATGGGGTAAAGCGGATGTAATCAAGGGCCCAAGTCTGAGCATGCGCGACTCGTTGCTTGGAGAGGAACCGAATGTCACTAGTGGCGATGGACCCCTCCCGGAAGTAAATAATGTCTTCTTGTACCATGCTTAACTCAGAGATAATTCCTCGAATAAAAGGAATTGGTTTGTAAGGCTGAGTCTGCATTTGTAGTGCATAATCACAAACGGGTTCTACTGTAGGAACATTGAGGAAAAGGGGAAAGAAATCTTGAAATTCAAGAACTTTCCAAGCCTCGTGATTGTTAGCGGCAGGTATAAAATCAACCCAGAAACCCGTGGAGTCTCTGTTACAAACCTCATACCGGGTCATGTTTTTGTAATTGCTCAAAAACTGTTGATACGTTCCGCCGACATCACGAACCCTCACCAGCTTTGACAAATGATTAAAATCAACCACCGACGAAAGTGGAACAGTGAATTTTTTATCCAGAAGCTCATAAACTTTCGAGTCCGGTTGCAGAGTTTTTCGCACAAATTCCTCAGTCGCTTGAGCTCAAGTTCACTTGCCAACGCTCGGGCGAGAAGAGTCCTGTTTAACAGCTTTGATATTATGACGGCGTTTTCGAAGGCCTGAAGTTGTTTACTCCAACTGCCAATAGGTGGTTCGTATGAAAGATATTTTTCTTTGCTATAAGCCGTTGAAAAAGAAAAGCCATCGTCAGCGAAGTCACTCGAGAGGATGATTTCTGAAACCTTGTCTTTGTTTGTGCGAAAATTTGCACGTCGCCGAAACATGGCCGCCGGGCGGTAAACCAAGGTTAGTGACACCAAAATTAAAACCATGACAGCAACACCATCTAAAAGTTTCTTCAAGGATGACAATGAACACCCGGTAAACACGATAGCAACACAACATTTTTCTGCAGCGGTACTTGTTCTGGGCATGTCTTCTTGCGGGCAGCATTCATTGTTTTTCGGCCCCAATAAATGAAAAACCAAAACAGTTTTTCAAGTCAGAAGGCGGTCTTCGAGAGTCTTTGCTAATTTGATCATATCTCGTAAGATTCTTGTCAACAGTATTAGAAGAGGTGTCAATTAATTTTTGAGGGTCAACAAAACTTGACGTCAGTGACTTTGTGAAAGTGGCCGCGGTGAGTTCTGATTGGTTTACTTTTGACGGAGGAAAGTGACCAACGGGTTCGATTGATTGAACCAGCAAATAACCTGCTGTTGAATTTAACCCTCCCGTTTAGATAGAAATTTTCCATTAATTGTCAAATAAACATATGTCATAGTGGCCAATTATAAACCGTGAGATAATTCTGTTCTACGCATGCTCTGAGACGAAATATTGCATCGGTAGGAATTTTACAGTGAAGGAAGGACGACCAATTGTAATTATAAAAGCTATGATTTATAGGTTTTCATCGTTAATTATTTACCATGTTATAGGTTTTGTTTTGGAAGTTAAAGTGGGAAACCCTTAGCCCGGGACCAGGCTCCACAGTTCAGGAAACCCTGAAATTGGCGATCAAAGTGTGGTTCTGCCCGGAACCAACCGCCTTTTGTACAGCAGTATCCGTTAATTGTTTTACTTAAGTGTTAGAAAATGAAAATGAATCTTGCTTTCTCTATGATTCAGAAATACTTTATTGATTATTTAGTCAATTTTACAGATTTGATAAAAATAAATATAAAGCAAGAAATCAGTAAAGCTACTGTCTATTTGATATCATAAATCTCTTTATCGACCAGTGTGACCTGCAATAAAACAACGACATCAGTTTAAATAATTTTGATTAGCTGTTAAAATAGGCAAATTGGAGTTGACTCGAAATAATGCTATTGACGCATTACGCTGCAAACTTCTGAGATCTTGAGCCAATAGGCTTGTCCAACGATGTTTTGGATAAGCGCATAACATTTAAGGCGTCAGCTCAGACCATCAACGTGTTTTGTGAAATTTTTGCTTGTAGAATCCGGAGTCCGGGAAGTTTTTGCTTATGGAATCTGCAATCTAAGCTTTGGAACCGGCTGAAATCAGCTTAAGTAATCCGGAATCCCGCTAACGATTGGAATCTGGAAGCCAAGTTCCACTGACAAGTAATCCGGAATTCAGTACCTGTAATCCGATCCGGAATCCATGCATTACACCCACCAGTGTAAGAATGTCAAACTAGTGGATTGATTCAAAACATCTTACGTATTTTAATTCAGAATTATATCATTTATTACCTTAGACGTTTTGCGTAAAACTAGTTTCATGACTTGCATACGTCAGTGCACAGTTTCATTTTTGGGTCAGGTTTTGGCACGGGGCATTTGTCTTCTTGTACTGGTTGATTGGATGCGGTGAAGATGCAGTGCACCAACGGCATGGATGCTAAGTCTGAAAATTGTAAATCATGGGTTTAATTAGCTAACACGAAATGACAAACATCTATCCTTTAAAGGAGAAAGAAAAACATCGGAAGTATGTTGCTCATCATTTTTGCGGTGTTATATAAATTTCGGCAAATGTTATTGCAACGTGAGGAATTCGACCTTAGGCACGATACAGTCAGAAAAAGACTCCATAGACGGGTATTGGGTGCATGGTGGAGGTCAGCAGTGCTGGTCAGGGATTCCTCTTGAACAATTTTAGGATCAACGTGTTTTGATAGAAAAATATTAAGGTTAACTTTCCTTCTTCAGGCTCTGTGTAAACGTTCAGTTGTGACGTTCTTAGGATATGCACTTTTAAGGGTGGGAAGGACGCCTTTGCGAAAGACACCTGTCGGTTTAACTGCAGACCTCTTTACCGACCCTTCATTTGACCAACAGCCTTGAGAAGCTGTTTCACATTTTAACCTTGTTTTCCTCCTTGGTATTGCACCTTAAGAACCCTGCAACACTTCGCCAGCTTGCGCGGCCTCCTCCCACATTTTTCACTCAAAGTAGTATTGGATATCAGACGTAACTTATTTTCTCTTACTTGTAAATGCATAGACATAGTTGTTTCTCTCCCTTCCGACTCCTTCCCAGCACCCTATTTTATTAAGGCCGTCTTTGTCGTACGTCTTATAGCTTGACGCTCCAGACCAGCATTCCCCGTAAAACTGAACTCCAAACACAGTGTAGTTCTTGGCCCAAGCGTCCTTAGCGCATTTCATCACTGTTTCTGTCATATGGTACCAGTTGATGTTGTTTCGATGATTTCCGATCATCTCTGGAAGAGGCCTTATTCCGTTGTGCTTGTCTTTGAAGCAACCGATGGGAGCATAACTGAAATTCGTCCCTGAAAAGCAAATGATACACCTGTGATTCTCACCGTACGTTCGGCTTGGAACAAAGCCGTGTTATCACCTGTGAAAGCCAAACTGCAC
>BOPM01000266.1:114031-132516 GCA_022179025.1 Porites australiensis | reverse complement strand
GGGGGGGGGGCGTGGTGGGCAAGGTGGCGCATTGGTGAGAGAACTTGCCCGTGCTACCATCTTGGTCTGTGTTCAAATCCCGGAGAAAAAATAAAGAGCAGACAAAATTAATTAATGAAGGTTGTGATAGTTGTTTGATCGTTTGACTGATTGATTTGTTTCTCTGAAAATCCTCTAAGCATTGGCCGGCTTAAGATCCCTAAACAGAAGTTCATAGGATGTAACGTCAAATTCATGCATAACGCCTTGATAATGTGTACATCAGTTGTATTAAATAGCCTTTTTTCAATACCTGAAGGGTAGTAGGCGTGGTATTTCTTAGTGTCACTGTTATGATGCTCACACTGCTCCTGTCGAAAACGGTCAACAGCACATTCCTGGAAATAAAGAAATGATTACAAAAATTGAATCTTCCAGATATTTTTCATGATGTTCGGGTAACAGCTTCTGTGACCTTCAACCTTCTAACACGTCAAATATAACTTCGGGTGCTGGTATAAAATTGCGCAGTAGACTGGGACAGGTTCATGACATCATTTAATCACTGTTTAGTGATATGAAAAACCGCGAAACAAGTGGTATGAAATGACTTTATAAACCTTTCATGACCCTACACTTGATGGTTCATGGTTATGAAGTGGTCTACCGGCAATCAATTCAATTAAGCTTTACAAGTGTAAATTACAAGAATGGTTGTCGTGGAAAATAGCTACACTTCACCAGATTTATAGATAAACCTTGTTAATGTTTTCAACCAACAACATTTAACTTTTTCAAACCTCCGTTTTACAAATTTCAAAATGTCCTTTACTTGATCCTATGCAATCTTTGCCAAAGTAATGAGGCCTAAGAGAAATCACTCATGTTAAAATTAAGTTTGTTGACACTTAAAACAATTTCTAAACTTAAATACGATACACAAAATACCAAAACACATAGGGCTTGCCTTGGATTGTCACAATGTCGACTTCTGTATTTTACCCCTCCACCACACGTCCTTGTGCATGCGCCGTATGAACCCCAGGGTCCCCAGTTACCATCAACTGGCGGAGGTAGACTAGTTCCAACCTGTGTGCATGTTCCTGCCATGCACCACTTAAAAAAAAAAAAAAGAAAATAATAACAAAAAATGTTTTAGGGAACTCGTTTCCAATTCATGTCATTCTCAGCCAGTCCTCCTAAACCGGCGGGGTCTGTCCTCGCGCGTAACGCCCCCACAGGCAAAGAGGAACAGGAGGGGAGAGTGGATTACTATAAGAGAGCCTGTTTCAAATTTATTATATTGCGGTTTGGCTTGTTTTAGAACTAAGTCCACTTTGAAACTAAGAAACCCAAGAAAGCTTGTATATATACTTGAGACAAGGTAGGTTTTGCATGTCATGCTCCGAGCGTACTGTTGAGTGTCTTTCAAGTTTCTGTCATATTTGAGAATACACCACACTTACCTTTCTATACCCGCATGCAGTTCCCTCTGCAACTGGAGCTCCTCTGCTGTAACAGCTGCCTCCAGTTGAGCAATACAAAGCACCGCAGCTTTCCTAGAGTGACAGAAAAGACCCCTGTAGAAGAGAGATTATGCTTGCGGACGTTTCTAACTTGGTATACAAAACCACAGCACTCCTACACGTTAAGTTTTATTTATTTATTTATTTATTAGACTTTTTGGCCTTTAGCTATAGCAAAGATGACACCATGCGTCAACACCGGTGCACTGAGACGACATCGACAGGAAAAACAGTGTGGGCTGTGAAAGCTAGCGACCATTTTGGTATGACATCAAACCATACACTAGAAGTAGAGATTTCTTGTCGCTCACAAAGTTTTTTCCAGAGCATTCTTGGACTTCAACATTCATTTACGAGCCTTAAATTTTGCGTTTAAACTGGCGCTTACGAGTTAGGTGACCCATCTTTTTTGTCACTGGATTACACACAGCATGTAAGAGTTATCGGAGGTTAAGAGCTGACAACCGCTGGAGATCGTTTTGTTTTAACTATACCCTTGTGTAGACTTCACTTCCCATGCTACGTCGTTTCGTCTTCATTCGATAGCGCTTTGCCATACTTACTCTAAGCGATGGGCAAGCTTTATATTCTTCCCCGTATGCAAGCTGACACTGCTTGTCGATGTTATTGACGTATCCTGGCGGAAGAGAGGGGCTGGGAAGGCTCCTCGGAGGCTTGTTGTGAAAACACGCGAGTGACCTGGCAAGAAACGACCAAAATTTTATGTGCTAGTTTTGTGGTAAATCTGCAATCTATTGTCAACCAGATATTAAACAGATTCGAATAGTAGTGATAGAAAGTTGTTTGGAACCTACGTAAAGATCTTCTGAAGTTTTGCTCTGCTGCAACGAGACCAATGAAAGGCGTTGGGCCCAGAAGCCTGGACGCTGTTCATGATGTCCCCTTTCGCACATTCACCTTTATCATGTGGCAGACCGATGCTAACAAAACAAACACAAAAACCGTGCATAAGGTTATCATAGCCTTATATATATATATGACGAATTAATCTTGCAGAGGAGGGACGATTAGCTTCCCACAATGCCACGCGATCCTATTTCGGTGACGTTGTGAAAGATCGCGCTAGCGAATTATGTCTTAAATGTTCTATTAAGAATGAGACCTGATAATCTCTCTAATCGGCCCCATATTTCAGTCCGCACGAGTTTTGTTCCGAAAACAAACGAATCCGAGAGAAACTTTATAAACGCACACAAACTCAATCATAAGTTCACAGCTATCGCACACACGAGAACACTATTTACTCGTTTACAAAAACGCCGTTAAAAATAGGTGGTAAGCCATAATTAAACGAAAGTGTCCTCAATTTAGGGCTTATAAGTTTAGTGAAAAGGTTGCGGATTCCACCATCACTTCTAAAAGACAAAAATGAACTTAAATTTTCAAATAAGCGGCTTACTTGTGTCCCATTTCATGTGCCACTGTGAACGCTGCAGTTAAACCGCGCGCCTCATTCACGCTTACTCCATACTTAGAACTGCACGGTGTGTCAAAGAAGGCGAGACCTAACGGGAAAAATAGAGGTGGAATACAGTAAAAACACGCTCTTTAGAACCTAGTTGTCTAAAAAACTGCTAGCACAAATTTGCCTCTTTAATTCCCCAAAATATAAGAACCTGTTTAGTCTCCCATGCACCCGTTTTTGTCCCGTCACGCAATGCTCCTCCCCAACAAGGGAGGAGCGTTGCGTGACGTGACGGCACAAAGAGCGGCTGTGTAGCAGACTAGAACTTAGTGTATAGCCACGCAAGATCCCGCTTATATCTGAGTTACAGTTAAATCATGATAAATATTTTAACCAAAGAGACTGACTCAGAGATGTGCAAATCTATATATTAATAATTACCAGAAAATTATGTAACAAACTGTAAGTTTACGAATAAAAGGAGTATTACTTTCTGGCTGATTATCTAGTCGTTCTGGGCCCTTACCATCCATGTAGCAGTTACTTAGGCCACAGATTCTCCTAAAAAATTCAATAACATCAAGAGCATGAAGCAATTTAAGGGCTTAATAATATTAAGTAGTCATGCAAACAATTTTGAACTGACAAGTGACGGTCAAATAAGGGACGATATCTTACCTTGTTAGCAAAGCGGCTTGATCAAAATGTCCCTCTGTTCCGTCTGGTGTATTCTTTTTTTGGCTCCATCGTCTGAATTTTTCAATATACCTTCCCGCTGACGTAACTTGGTTCGCTGTAAGATCCATGTCCGGCTGAGGACGAAACAACCATACATGAATTTACACGTAAAGGGGCCATGTCACCGATGTCTAATTCATTTTGTTAATAATGTCAAAAACGCGGAAACCTGGATTAAAAGTTAACCCCGGGTTTAGGATCATCAGCCTTTTAAGACAACTGATCACAGCAAACTTTTCGTTTTGTTTTGCCTGCTGTCCTATCCAACGAGTCTGAAAAGTTGACATTCCCTCATTTGACTTTAATAATGACATTTTTTCTTCTTTTTGCATGGAAAGTATCTCGTGTCACTTAACTTACATCAAATCCTTCCAAGAGGAAAACTTTGACCAGTACCCATGATACATTCATTCCCAGTGATTTATCCTTGTAGAGCCTGCTCACCTAAAGAAAATTACGAGAAAGTAAGAATGTCAGATGAGCAGTTTTTTTCACAACAAAGTCTAAGTTAAGACTGCGCTCAGTGAAACACCTAATCTGAGTGTTTAAAGGAAGTTTGTTTTAAGTTGATAAATGAGCCCCCTAGTCTAGGCTTCAAACTTTCTTGACGGAAAAGCCAGCCATTATTGTTAGCAGGCTGTCTAAATTCTTGGCGGACAACCTCGCTTAAACTCTCGGTTTCCATAACTTCGATCCTTATTAGTGTTAGTGACTAAGATATCGTTGAACACCAAAGGCCTGCTAGTAGTTTAGAAGGTGTTAAACAAAACCGCGTTCCAAGCAGTTCCAACTTAATTGATCAACTGCCACAACTTAGGGACTAGATCAGTCACCTGAAACTTTGGTTATTTTAGTGCAACGGTTTTGACATGAACGGAAATCGTTTTGACGGTGACCCAAAATTCAAACCACATATGTATGGTAAAGAACGCTATAACTGAAGGAAATGAATTTCTTTGTTTCTAACCAGATTTGCCGTGTTAAGGAGGTAATCGAGGGTCCCGTTGCCATAATAATGACAGGTTGTTATGTCCGCTGTCAACATAGCTTCAATGTAAACAGTTCCGTTGTAGACGCTATCTTGACTATTTTCATCGTCTAGTTTTATTTTATCGACGCTTCTTTTGTAACGATGTTCAAATCCTGGAACTAGAGATAGTAAACAAAGAAACAAAACATGGCAAAGAGTGAAAAAGCATGAAGTAATGAAATACTACAGAAAACTACAGGAAACACACTTAATTACATCGATCATTTCGTTTTTCCAAGCAGCCTAAGATTATACCTTTAACCGGAACGGACTTGATTCGTTCTTTCATAAAGCTGTTCACACTTCTCCTAGTTATTACATGGTGCCCAGTCTCTTGCAGAGCAGTGCGTTGGTGAAGATGATCTGGCAGTGGTTCAATTTGGTAAAAACGCCTGTCACTCATAAAAGCGCCACTCTGAAAGAGAAAAAGTATTAGGTGGATAGTGCTGTAAAAATAGCTAACTTTTTAATTTGCGAAAGATTAAGGTGGATATAACGCTAAAGTAGGGAAAACAACAGCCCGCATCGAAAGCTGGCCACGTCCACCAGTCTGGTCATTAACCTCGCAATGACCATGAGCAGCGGGAAAACACCTCAGATACCCTTTGTATTCTTTTTGGTTCTTACAAGAAAATTGAAAGTTGTAAACTTCCGTATACTTTTGGTGAAATTCTTAGAAAATCACACGCAAGTCCGAGAAAGGAACAAAACCAAAACCATGGTCCATAGTGGTATAGACAAAAGCTCTCGACAGATGATTGACGTGGCGATAAATCACTGAATGATTTCAAAAATGCTTTAATGATATGATAGTTTCAGAGTAAGCGTACAACATAATGGAGAAGGCGTCCAAGTCTTCGACTAGAGGCGTTGAATTTGTTGCAATTGTTGCCATAGTAATACTACTTATTTTCCTTACCAAGTGTCCTTTTTCTTCGTCGATTTCCCGCACGGCTACATGGGCATTGGGATCAGAAGCTATATGACCGACATAAAATCTTCCCTTGGGAAAATGAATTTCCTTTTCGAGCGTTCCTCCGACTGTCCTCCTCTCAACAGATAGTCCTTGGTCAGTATCAACGACATCGTTATTTGGTTCTACCAGTAGTTCTATATCTTTCCCAAAAGCTGACAAGCTAAATCTCTTCTGGCTGGGCCGGTCGCTCCTTTTGTTCCTTTGACGACTGACTTTAATCACGTCGTACTCTGGAACTAAAAGATCGCAAAAATAGAATGATGTTTTATGTATTTGTAGTTGATGAAATCCATAAACTTAAACAATGTGGTTTAGCATGTAGGAGGACTTTGATTGAGTCATGCCTCGTTGGTCATTCTGCCTCACCTCGTCTCTTACTCTCACTCCCCCCATCTCTCGACGCAAAAGTGTGCATCGCACATTATAAACATAAAACGTGATTTAAAGTTTATAACTTTTTTGTTTTTGAAGCAAAATTTTGTCACGGAATCAGCAGTGATGTGACCGCGACAACACAGAGATCTCACGAAAACGACAAAAGTAACCGTTGTATCACGTGATCGTTAATCTTCCTTTGTTTTACACAAAATAAGTACTTTCATGTCAGAAGAATTTTTCTCGTTCAGTTTCATCTGCTCACCCTTCCCAGTCTGAGAAATAGCCAATTTCATTCCAGCGTGTGCCGTTAACCGACACAGTGATGCTAAATCTTTATTATTTTTCAGATCCCGCTTTTTTTTGTTTTCAGGCTCTCACCTTCTTCGTGGGAATCCGCCTGTAAATATGTCCTCATTTCACTGTTTGAAAGCGTCGCATGCAATTCTGGCTTCAAAGAAATTGTCGGCTAAAATAATTCAAGAAGGTAAGAAATGGAATAGATAAGTGGAATCTGACGCGCCCTTTTTTCCCCTTAACATCCGTTCGGTGCTGTACTCGAGTTTTGTTTTATCTATATTGATTCAGAACAGAATTTTCACATTGAAGGTATACTGCGCTTGATTGGTTCACCCAATAGTCATTACACTACACTGAAATCCGAAATATTTAGAGATATATTTAGGTTTCAAATAGACTTAGACATCACGTTTGTTAAATCGCATCATTGGGATGTGCCTGTGGGGACACAACATTTCGAAGGCTAGAGATGCTCTTCATAGCCTTAGGTAATTTTCACTAATTGCAATAATGTACTGCTAAATGATAATTAAGGAGTATCTTACCTGGTAAAAAGAAAATACAAAATAAATCACTACAAAAATAAGCCGCCTCATCCTTCTGTGTTTGGCTTGAACTGATTAGTGTCCTTCTGCCAGTTGAGGAAGAGAACTCAGAAATAGCCAACCTGAGCGCATTATTTAAAGCCCACCATTATTAAATTCCTTAAATCGTGTATATCAGAACAAACCGGGGAACAAACCCAGGAAATCCTTCGGAAAATAAATTTCCTTTGAAATTTGATCTGTATATTCCGCGTGGTCCATTTTATCATTTAAAAAGAGAAAAAAAGCAACAGTAAAAATATACGGAAGGGAAGTGAATAATGGCTCGTTAACACCTAGCCTCCTATTTCACTTACTGTATTTAATTAACGAATGAAACTCAATACTGCAATCAAAGCCAGTAACTTTGTCTTTTATTTTTTAAAGTTTCTCAAGAAACCTGCCTTCGTATTTTACAAAAACATTTTAATAGGCTAGCGAAACTGACGCTATTACATTTCATTTTTTAAAGGGAAAATTGAGAAAAACAATTTTAAAAATGAGGATATTTAGGCCAGGCTTTGAATTATTTCAATTTTTTAAATTTCATTTATTTATTTTTTCTAAAGAAGAACGTTACTTGAAACATAACTCTATTTTCGTACATTTTAATGGACTCAAAAATAAACCGCAACGGTGGCACTTTTTACTAATTACTGTGAGAAAGGATATTTTGTGTCATATGTACAGATCTTTTAATAAAAGTCCTATATGTTTTCTGTCTGTTTGTTAATACTTTTCACAGGAAGGCAACGAAAACATAATACATGAGAAAAGTGATAAATGAATGAGAGAAATAGATTGAAGATGAAAATGTAAATTCCCCAGGCAACTTTCTTCACCAATTATTAAAAATCATTTTTCTCCGTTCCCAGCCTCTGCAAGTTATTTTCATATATCCTAAATGACAACAAGTTAAAGATATAATTGATTCATTCCTTTCCATGAAACAGTTGTTAAGAAAGGTTTCCTATCAAAGGTTTCTTAAAATTGTTTCGATAAACGTACATGTATGGTGTCTGCTTTAAATGTTGATGCAAAACCTCTTCTTGATATTAATAATAATGATACGGCCGTAAATAACCGAGGGAGAAAAAGAAAACATCGGTGAGTAAACATTACAGCAAGTTGAGAAAAACGTGAGTCACTCTTAACAGTTTTTTAAAAAAGGAAATAAAACAAAGATCAGATCAAGGCAACTGTACGCCAAGTGAGTCCACTAGCTTCGACGGAGTTACAGAGAAGTTACTGTGTGAGTAAATTTCATCAGCCAAGTAAAATAGTTTAATTAGAAAAACATAAAATGCAAGACAGAAAATGTTTTTACGTTTAAAAGACTCATTTCACATCACTCTTTTAGCCTGTTCAAAAGTGACTGAAAACATGTATACTTCAGTTTATTTCTTAAATATTTTATTTGTACGTATGTCGTTTCCGTTGACGTTCATACCTACAAAGCGGGTAACAAACAGTGACAAACACAAACACAACACTGTTTCTTAGCTGCGAGCCTGATTAACTAAGTTTTAAATAGAAGGTAAACTTTCCCAAAGTATAAAAGAGGGTAGTCATTGTTGTTTTGTAACCAATTCAAAAGTTTTTTAATGAAAAATCGCTAAATAAAAATCATAAGTCGGTTCGCTCATATTTTACATCAGTGATCATCCACCCATGACCATGCCATGTTGTTTTAAATATCGTGTATTTGCCGAAGTATTCAGAAAATAAGAAAGAAAAGAGAAACTGCGATTGCAGACCAATATCGCGTGACCTATTTTAGTGTCAGAGGTACAACTATACTCAACAATTAACGGATGAATGCTGAATACAATTTTGCTAAACATCTAATTCTTTCACTAGGTTTTGTATACATGAGCTGAGCAAGATAACTGAGATTTACAGAAGTTTTTAGAGTATATCTGATAAAAGTCATTTTTGGGACCGGCTGGCACAAAAGTCTCAGCTTTATAGTAGTCAACCAGTCCGTGCTTTTCGATATGATAGATCAAACTTTCGTTGAAACGGCTCTATACCCTGTGAAGTTATTCAAAATAAACTCCGAACACCGTTGCTACCGCAAACACGGTGCTATTTTCCACGGATGCTGTAACCTGCGTGTCGTGTTCGGCGTTCCACAAGCATCTACTCGCCACCCTGAGTCCTTGGTCATTCTTCGAGCCAACATTAACAAAGCACACAAGCTTATATCGTTCAATATTTAGACTCTTTACTTGCTCGAGGATCCTTGAACTCAGAAGCTTGGTTAAAAAGCCACACGTTTCCGCTGTGTAGGTTTGCGTAGCGAACATACCTTCCAAGCTATTTCTGATAATTTCTCTCACCTCCCCCTCTGGAAACCTTCTCTTGGGCTCGGTACGATACGTGTTCTCGACAGTTTGCCCTTCATTGTAGCCCAGCTTTTTTTCTTGGATGGAATCAGAAAGCTTTCGCCATAGACGATAAGGGGAGACATAAGGTTGTGTCCCTGCTTTAGAGGCTTTCCGTGAAGCTTGTGCCCCTAGCGACACTCGGCGCGCTGAAGTAGAGCTGCTTATTGATGTACGCCTCGTAGAGGCAACAGCCTCGTCGTCGTGATCGTTAGATGACTGGACAGACTGGAAACTCAGAACTCGAGGTCGTGGCTCGAAATCCATGCTGCTACTTTCACGAGAAAACTCGGAACGTAATAAACTTAGAGCCTATTGTAAAGTATGTAACAAAAGCTTTGCCAAACCCCTCGCCGCGCCCCCGACTTGTATGATCTCTTTGCTTCGGCTCAGTGGACAAGTGCTGAACAATAATTACCTTTGATAGTTCGGATACATAACTAAAGCGGTTTTGTATTTATAACGTCATTTTATTTTTGCGATTTAACTCTGCTGCTCTTTTAGTAAAAAAGGAAAAAAAAAACAGCCAAATGTTTTCCCTTCATTAAAAATTACGTGATATCACAAAATAGATTAACAGTATCGTGATTGCAAAATATCGTGACTTAAAAGCTCTTAAACGAATTTATGCAAAAAACTGAACTACTTACACAAAAGAGTTCGTCATGCATGATCTCAAACAACTGATATACCTAAATGGTTTAAACTTTCGTTATGCCTCAGTTGAATTCATGCATGATATTTCGCAATCGGCTGGTTTTGATTGGTTCTTCTATATATGTGACGTGACTGTTCCCAGTATATTTTAGCTAGTTTGAATTCTTTCTCGAGCGAATCTTTATCAAATACCTGATGGCAGTAATAAAATGAACTGAAAGAAGTCCGTAAGCATAATAATACTAAAATCGCATTGAGATTTCCTAACTCCGCAAGAAAATGACTAAATCACACTTCTTGTACCCAGGCTTTCCCCTCACTCTCGGCCAGTTGAAGGATGTTACGAAAAATACCCGAACTAGAATGTTGATATAGCATTCATAGTTAATCCAATTGCAAAGTAGTTAGAGGACAATTTGAGGCTTTTCAAAAGTACTTATGGATTAGTAATTTTTACCTGAATTTTACAGAGCTAAAGTAGCATGAAAGATCGACTATGCGTGACTGATGAGACTAATGATGTCATATCTCGAAACCATGGTAACCGATGGTCCCCGATTTTTTTGTTCAAATAATGTGTCTGAGAAATAACAGAACAAGTTGGAGAAAACCCTTCGACGTGTAGTGTCCGCCCTCCGATCCACTTTTTCAGTTATGGATTAACATTGGACAAAGAAAATCAACGGACCTTTCCAGTACCAAACAAATTTATTGCTTCATTTAAGACATGCAAGTTTGGTTTGCAGTGGTTTGGTACAATTTTCTCATTTTTCAACAGGATACGTCTCCAGAAGACAGATTCTTAACAACACCTGTGAACCCCACATAACAGTTGAAGCAAGCCGAAAATCTGTAAAACAAAGAAGAAGGAAAACGAAGGTTAAGTAAATCAATTAAGACATCTTACTAGTAAACTTATTGGAAGAACGCTTTCTTGGATCCGTAGGGATGCCTTGTTCCACTCTTGCGAACCCCAGGGGGATTTTTTCGCCGAAGGTCCAGTTCAACCCCTTGACCGTACTTGTAAATAACCAGATCGTTTGCCTCCTGCCAGTTACCGGGTTTTATTCGCGTTGTGATTTTGATTACGATAACTGATTTCTCTCTGACTCAGAGCTGAGTGGTGTCATCCTGTAAACAATTAGCTAGCAGAGCTAAGAACAGTTCCAAAAATGAAAGTGAAAAGGAAAAAATACAATATGCAATTATCTAAGTGTGACGAGATTGCTCCATGTAGGGGAATCCAAGAAGTCTAGGATTCTGGATTCCACGCGCGTGGATTCCTTATTCCAGGTACTGGATTCCAGTCTTTGCCAGTGGAATTTGGATTCTACATTCCAATCGTTAATTGGATTCCGGATTCCACAAGCAAAAATTTCCCGGAATCCGGATTTCCTGACATGGGGCGATACTTACATTTGTGTGCTCCTTCCGCTCTGCGCGCCTGTCCATCCGGGACTTACGGTGACCTTTTGAAGTCTCCACTGCAGTATCCAAGAGGAAAATGTCTGACGAACCTTGATCTTTATAAGCTTGCCGATGTTCAAAGAGGTGGGCACCACAAATGTTTCAGTGCTCTTCTTTTTGATATTACGGCTGTAATCAAAAGAAATGGTATTCCATAATAAACTAATACGGTCATATCTCCCTTAAGCGACCATCCCAAATGCGAAGATTTAGTTGTCGTTTACGTTAGGTGGTGCTTACGAGAATCGAGTAAAAGGGGCTCGCCTCCGATAAGAGGTTTGGATGCATTTACCCTTATGTAGTTCCATATTGTCCCTTATTTACGTCCCTTGTATCCTCTGAGCAGCATAGCGCCGTCCGGTTAGTCTCACTCGCAGCCGTTTTTAGTATCGTCACGCAACGCTCTTCTGTGGGGAGGAGCGTTGCGTGACGATACTAAAAACGGCTGCGAGGGAGACTACCGTCCGGTAAGCTCAATTGACTCAATTGAAAAAGCGCCGGCCTGCCGAGCGGAAGGTCTCAGGGTCAAGCCCCGGCCGGACCAATACTCAGCGCCTTATTAAAATAACTGAGGAGCATGTGCTGCCTTTGTGGTACCATCTCAGTACAAATGGTTAGACATTCTGGTCTTCTCGGATAAGGACCGTGGGCCCCATCTCACAGCTCTTTGCTGTTCTGATTCTTGTGGGACGTTAAAGAACCGACACTGCTATTCGTAAAGAGTAGACCCTGGTGGTGTGGTACAACCTTTCATTGGCTGGGTGGTTAATGAATGGGCTGATATCAATTGGGACGCAAGTCCTATTTCATCCCCTGTCACCGTGTTGAGTCGCCGTGGCGAATTCAATAAATAAATGATAAAATAAATAAATAAATAAAGGTCTGTTAAAAGCCTTAAGATTAAATATTCTTGGACCTTCCATTGTGTCTGCAGTGCAAACGTCTGGTCTCGCTGGTACCTTATAGACGCGTGTAAATAATGATACCTTTTTAGTTCAATGGATTCTGTTTCTCCTCCATCGCCATACAATATGATAATTATATGGGCTTTCAGTAAAGATGACATCAACGACCAACTGGTATCGAATGTAATCGTAGTGTAATAACGAACTACAGAAACATAAATGAAACGGTTTAAGGCCATCAGCATTGTAGTCTGTTATTTGGAAGGAACTCAGTCTTATATTTACAATACCAGCTACGTTTATAATGCACATTTTCATTGCACCAGCAACATCCATCATCATCATCATCACAATCATCAAGCATAAACGAAGTAACTATAATACCGGTCAACGTCTGAGCTCTAATTTCCCTGATTTGCTAATCCAGCCTTCTTCTTCTGAGAGCTGGAGGCTGGAAGAAGGGGAAAGAGACAAGTGATCTTGCCCTTACAGGATAATTTTATGTGTTTGCCGAGTGTCTCTTTGCATTGTAGTCCGTTAGAATTTCATTATAAACTAAAACCATTAACCCTTTCACTGCCTAATGTGGCCAAAGGCAAATTTCGACCAAATTTCCAAATTTCATTTTCAAAAATTTTGAGAAACACATTGCATCATGCGAAAGTACAGGCAGAGAGCTTTCACTTGAATGGTCACATCATAGGATTTCGTCCACGGACTCAGAAGTTAGAGTCACCTTATAAAACTCTATCAAACACTCTGGCAGTGAAAGGGTTAACAACATAAAACTAACTAGTTGGCATTTACCGCAAAATGGAGAGCCTTTTGCAGTGTATAAATAGTGGCTGCCGTGAATTTGATGATTTTTACTCTTCACAGCTTTGTACCCCATGATAGGGCACGTTCCATTGCATTTAAGACAGCGACCGCGGTCAAAATCATCAGCGTTACTGCAAGGGAATCCTTCCATGGCATGCGTACAATTTGGTGACAGCGAATCGATGAAATAGTCTGTGGCGCGAAAGTGATCGCACACGACCGGATTGAGGGGTCCCCAATCTGAAACAGACGATCAGTTCTAAAATCAGTAACTTGATACGGATCAGGCGGATAGAACGGCGCAATAATGTTTCTAAATATTTAACGCAATAAGACGAGATATCCTTTGGGCTTGCCGTGTGTCATGATGCAGATAGTAACCTAAAATTTCAAAACATTTTGAAGACAATACAGTGATTTAAGTGAAAAGTAAAATCAAATTCCTTCGTCCTTTATATTTTAGTTTGGCTGAAATTGTTTTGAAGAAAAAGAACCGGAGAGTAAATTACCAGTGGTCACATCAAGGCAGCCCACTTGGTCTACCCCTCCATTGGGATAGAAATCTATGTGTCCGCAAGACTGCTCTATTCCCCATCGCTTGGCATCGGTATGAATGACGTCAACAAATGTAGCATCACTGGGATCCAGTCGAACCGCTGGAGGAGTTGAAGCAAAGAGTGGTCCTGCTGGATCCAGTCCTACAATCATACAATCATAATTTGTCGAAAAATTTAGGTGAAAAGTGTTATGCTGAACGCTGAATATTTAATTAAACTGACGGGTTGACTTCTCCTTTAATTGTCAACAAACGTCTGGTGTGAAAGGAGTTAAGAGTTGCAAAAATTCAAAGTAAGAGCAGTACTGCTTTCCGTATCCCTCTAGGCAAACACGCTGATTATAGTAGTATTTTTTTAAGACGTGGTTACCATCTACACGGACCTTTTGTTAGACGATCTATTTCTTTTTCAAGCCGTCATGTAGTACAAGTACAAAGGGTGGGCTGGACCTTGCAATGTTTCACACAGCACGAAAAATAGGAAAAACACATGGATAATTATTACCTGTAATCCGCCCTAACGTTAATCCCGCCTTCCTTAAATGACTACCAGTGTAACCAGCGATTTGACCTCCAAGACTGAATCCCACCACATGGAAGAGGTCCGCAGAACCTTGGGTCTGAGAAATGAGGAACTTAATCAGCTCTCCTATCATGGCTCCTACAAGACGAGTGTTCCCTGTGGCCTGAGCATACGGAGGTAAGCTTCCTTTGGGCCAGTTCACAAGAATAACATTACAGTCAAGTTTTCCCAACAAACCATCTTTCATTCGCGTCATCCAGCTCGGATGGAACTCTGCAAGATTAGCCATTAAAATAATTGTTGAAGAATTGCTTGGTTGATTTCAACGTTATCAAGTAGAGAATTAGGACAGTTGAGCGAGCGTTTTATATCAACCATAGAAAACGTCGTAACTTAACAGACCGTCTAAAACGAGCCACCTCTTTAAATAAGGGAGTCTGCTAAGCAACTCTTGTTGGAATAAGACAAGACGGTATTTAGAAAAATCCATTCAAATATCAAAGGATTGCAGCTGCAAAGCAAGGGATACCATGCACATGTACTTATGTATTGATCGATTCTTTGGGTGAAGCAGACGCGAAACAAAGCTTGACAAAACGGACCAATCACAGGGCCTCTTTGAAAACGTGTCCTATTTCCGCTCAGTACTCTCCGGTACGCTCGTTGCGAAGCAGAACGGACCAATCAGAAAGCCGCCTTGGAAAGGTACTGGTCAACTGGCTGTAAAAGAAGGTATCAGGTCGTTTCGCCCGAAGGTTGATTAGCCCAGACTAAGTCGATTGGCCCGATGTGTATTTGTCGTTCTTTAAGCCTGAGAAAAAGGATCGAATAACCATGGAAAGACAGGGACTGCACCATGATGTGGAATCCAAGATTAACTAAAATAATATCTTGGAGAAGTAGGTTCACCATGTAGTAGAGAGTGTAGTTGCATGTCATCAGGCGAATCGATTCAAGTCCTAGCGAATGCCAATGGGCGAAACGACCACGATTGTAAAAGAGTAGTTTTTTTGGTGTTGTGGATGGGTGGGATGAGCTAATGATCCGTTAACAACCAACAAAAGGCCAACCTTTGGTTCTTAATTGTGACGTTCTGCACGTCTTCAAGTTCTTTTCTTAAGGTTGCTTTGGAAACTTCTTTGAGATCATTGTCGTTCGAGCTATTAGAAGGACAGGTACGAGTTCGGAGGGTTGGGGTCTTTTCTATACGTAGCAATAATGTTACATACCAATAAATCCATGCACGACAATCACAGTTTTCCTAGTTTTATTGTAGTGAGACTGCTGAAGCATGTTTAGGTCATAATCGTTAATTGTCTCTTGCTGTTCCAAGTTGGACCTGGTGTAGAGGTCAAACGTTGGCGAGATCACCGATGGTGGTAGTGGCAGAAAGGCAAAGCGATGATCAAAAGGTGCTGCATTGCTAAAGCATCCATACTTGTCGTAGCAGACTTCAGCTTAAGGAAATAATAGAAGTAATCACAAACAAATTAGTACAGCTATTAACTGCTGATTTTAAATAGTCTTCGCTTTCTGACAAAAGCATTTAGAAAATATTAGTAACACGACCACGTAAACAAAACAATTAATGGAAGCCTCTATAGTTTATAAAAATGTAATTTACCGGATAGTCTCTATTGGAACAGCTGAAGTGAATAGGTGGAAAAGAAAACCAACACTGACTTTTTCTAAAAAATATTGTCAAGCTCAATACCACTTAAAAAAAAAGAAAGAAAAAGGTTTCTGCGTAACTCAGAAATGACTCACTTCAGGAGACATCGATGGTAAATATTAGAAAATATTAAAGTAATAGCGGAGTTCTGGCGCGCGAAGCGCGCCTGCGGAGGACCATGGGAAAGTAACTCTACCCATTCCAGAAAATTTGATAATCACGTGACCGTACACCGCCCGCCCGTCCGTCCGCACCACAGGGAAACCAATGTTCAATCTCACACTTTCTAGCTAGTTTGGCAACACAGAAAGACTGATATTGCACACATATTGCACATCAATGTTGTGATCAATTGACAGCTGTCAAAACAGGGTATCCGCTGACCAGTGTCACCTGATCGTATCGCGGGCTCAGGCGTTGACCCATCGAGGTCGAGTATCTTTTTGAAATTATCCGCTGACAAGTTACTAGTTTTCAAATGATTGCAGGCTCAAGTTTAATTTTTTTTAATTCATATGAAGTATGTTGTGTTTTATATGTGCCGCACAATTAAAATTTTGATTTCAAACTGACCTCGGAAGTTAAAATTCAGCCAGTTTTTACAGGCAGGGAAGACAGGCCAGTTGCTTTTGACTTTTCTCACCAAGTTCACAGGTTGGTCACGCTGTGCGTCCAATTTTTATACTCTGATTGGTCAAAATTTGACAGCTGAGTTCATGCGGAAAATTTATGCAGCATCTTAAATCTTGTTTACTTTGACAGCTGAAGCGGACAGAGTTTTGTTTCAACTTGTGATGCTTTTAACTGTCTTTTTCCACTGAATGTACAAAGTGAAATTCAGCTGCTATCAAGAGTCTTCTGTTATTCACGGCTAGTTTGTTTATTGGGTTTTTGGTTGAGTAATACGTCGCTATGGCAAAGTCGGAAATCTGATTTCGGATGGCATCGTTTTCGTTTTTCACCTTGCTTGATGCGTAAGACGGTTGAAAAGTCTGAAGCGATTCTGGCCTTACTTGATAGTTTTCAGTGCATCGCGAATGGTAAGCCTGAGTAATTATTGTATTTGATGTTTGTTTTTTATATCTAATTTAATGAAGTCGAGCGTAGTTTATGCGGCTATTTGGTTTATGCACGTTTGTAAGATTTGAGACAATGATCTGACCGAGTATCAGGTTTGATTATAAGCTTATAGAACTTTAAAAAGCCTTTAGACATTTTCTCACCGCAAATAGAAAGCAAACGTTCCAAAGAATATTTAGCTATAATTCTGGCTGTAAAAGAAAGCTTCGAGCAATTTTCTTTCCTTGAGTTCATCTTTGAAAAAAGCAAACACCGGGAAGCCGGCTTAAAACATAAACAAGGATTTTCAGAGACACTTTAATACTTGTCTTCGTGAATGAAAATTGTTGTCTCTGTAAATGTTTCAGTCACCGCATTATTTTCCTTTTATTGATTGTTAGTAGTCTCTTTTGACGCCCCCCCCCCCCCCGCGTCCTCGTCCCACACGTCCTCACGTCCCATACTTGATGTACTCAAGTCCCTCGTCTCGCGTCCCCAAGTCCACACACACGCGTCCCGATGTCCCCGTCCCTTGTCCCCGTCCCACTTTTAAACACAACCCGTACCAAACGCTTTTGAAGATTACACATCGTTATAAAACCATTAAATAAAAATAAATATTAAAAATTCTTTATTATTTTGAAGCGTATAACTCTGTTAATCTTAATTTAAACAGTCGACTTTGGCGCTTATCGAAAGTGAGAACCGGCTAGCCGTAAAGGTGATTTTGGAAATCTTTTTAACGGTTTCGCTAAAAGCCCACGTGCTTCGAGTCGTCCTGAATACTGAATGAGTGCAATTTGTATTGCAAAATTGTGAAATACTGCATTCTGTCCGAGGTCTGTATGATAAAAACAGCGCCTCATGGTACTGTTTCACCTTAGATGTGATGTATAAAAAGTATAAAAGTCAAAATCAAAATATTTATCTCATGGGAGACTTCAACATAGATCTGTTAAAATATGAAACTTGTAGTTACACACAAACCTTGCTCCAAACAATGCAAAGTTTTTCAATGTTCCCATTGGTTGATAAGCCGACTAGAGTCTATGGTAATTCAGCAACTTTAATTGACAATATTTTCATAAATAATCCTGAGAATAATATAGTCAGCGGCAATATCGTGTCCGATACAACAGATCACTTCTCTCAGATGTGCATATTAACGTCGCACTGTAAACCATTCCTACTTTCAATGCAAAGTCTTTCATTGACGACTCGCAGAATATTAATTGGAATAATATTTGCAAACATACCGATGCCAATCAATCGTTCTCCAGGTTTTACAAATGCGTCAACAAGACAATTAACAAACACGCCCCTTTAAGAAGTATATCCAATCGTAAGCAAAAATTCCTTGCTAAACCATGGCTGACTGCGGGTTGAAGAAAATCAATCAGGGTAAAGAATAACCTCTTCTATACCTCAGACCGTGACAAATACAAATTTTACAGAAATAAAATCATTTATCTTACGAGATTAAGTAAAGCGAACTACTACCAAAGT
>BOPM01000266.1:98212-114021 GCA_022179025.1 Porites australiensis | reverse complement strand
TGTTAAGTTCTCTAGAACCGATAAAATGTATGCCTTTTTCACGAGAATCGGTGCCCAAATTTGGAACTCTATTCCGTATTCGATTAAAATACTTAAACGTTCGTCCTTTCGTAAAAAAATAAAGGAATTATTACTAAATTTTTTGCGGTCAGAAGATGATTATGTCCAAGTCTCCCGTCTTATTAAGTTATTTAATACTTTAGGTCAGCCTCTCTTCGTAATCGTTATGTACATGCCTTGTTTTATGTTAGTTTAAATTCTATTTACTATATTGTAGTGTCTTCACTGTTATTTAGTCCATCTATATATAAATCGTGTTTTGTAATATGTCTTCAGCTCCCCCCGCCTCGATTAGTTCATAAGCTATTTGCGGGTGGGAAAGTAATGTAATTAGTTATTTTCCAATTTTCAATAAAATTTGTTGTTGTTGTTGGTTTACACGTCCCCAGACTTGTTGGCAAGATTTTGTAAAGTAAACTTGTCGAACGCCAAAAGCTCGGCCTGATTTGTTTTCCAGGCCTAATCTACTGTGATCAAGAGCCATTATGGCTCTTAAATGTGATCGAAGATGATTGCTATTTTTTGGGTGTGCATATAAGGCTATCAACTCGATGTAAGATTAAGTTCACTCTTAGACGGACTGTTTGCAAATTATTTTTCTCTAAAATCACTTAGCTTTTCCCTCAAAAGTCACATGAGTGTGCTCTAAAGTTAACTGATTTGTGGAATACAAATGAAAATTGCTTCGAGTTAGCGCGAGGTTCGAGTTATAGAGGGTTCGAGTTACCGGGAGTCGACTGTATTAGTAAATATTAAAGAGACTTTGTGAGAAAGTACGGTAAAGCTTTCATTTTTCTTCGGAGACCAGAGAGGTGGTGTTTCGAGTTTTTAAAAGGCGAGTCGAAACGGGCTCTTTGAGTTCTAATATTAGCATGAGAGACCCTTGAACTTTGACCAACCAAAATACTTAAATTTGCGTTCATCCTCTTGGATCTATTACAAAAGAAGGTTCTTCGTCTCTCGCCATTCTCTAACCAAATGGATAGCTTGATCTCGGACTATCAAAGAACTGATTGTACAAACAGTCACTATACTTACCACTTAAAATCCCAGCCAGGCAAAAGACAACCATATACAAGGGGAGCATTATCTTTTATGCCTTACGGCGAAATGTGATCCGATCTGATGACAAACGTTCTTGGTCGATTTTTGTTACGTTGACCTGCGAAGGGTGACAAAACGATATTTTTTTGAAAAAAAAAATGGGACAGCTGGGCAATCAGATAATGGTTAGTTTATTCCGAAAAGTTAATGTTTGATACGTTAATTTTAGTTTCGTTAATTTTACTATTCTTACAGTTGCCTTATAGATCTTCGGCAGGTACAGACAATATTCTAATCTACAAACCACAATATAACTAAAGCGTAGGCTGGAACGAAGTTCTTACTTGAGCTGATGATACTTTAAACCCACAAACACGTGGCAAAAGTTTAAGTCACTTCAAGAGATGCTGCGTTACGAAAGGGCGTACTAATTACTTTAAATCATTTTAAATTACAGTTTTGCTTTGTCTCATCCACTGACAACATTGTCAGTGCAGTTGAAAAAAACCGATTCTGAGTTCGGGGAATTACTTTGAATAGAAGCACGTTAAGTTATTTCAATAATTGTACGCACTAATCGTTAGCAAAGAAAGAAGATTGTTTGTCAGGTGGAGGAAAATGTCAATAACAAAAATAATTTGAAAGTATCTGGAAATGAAAACTATTTGTACAGCTTATTCGATGCTTTAATCTCTTGGCTTTGAAGCTAAAACTACATTTACTTATGAAAATGCATTACCGATGGATTTTTTCTTGCGTTACGATATGAGAGAATTTACGCGAATTCCTTCTATTCCCATCGTTACAGGTAATGTATCTCAAATGGGAAATTTTTTATTAAGCATGCGCAGTTGCAATTGACCGGCCAGGAGCGTAAATTTTGACTCCGTCAATAAAAATCGTCTCCACGGGTGTGTGTACATTCAAGTTGGCGTTAGAGAGAAAAAAAAAGACAGCTGATTAACTGAAATTAATATTTTATTATTTTTCTTTTCATTTATTTCTTTGCTTATTTTATAAAACTGACTGAAAATGTGAAATCGCTGGGCCGATTAAAAACGTACAATGACAGCCTGACAGCAACCAGCATAAAATGACTCTACTTAGCGTTTTGTACCGGGCGCTTAAAATGAAAACTAAGCAGTTAAGGACAAAGTACAAAATTGTTATGATTTGTTTTATTTTGTTTATTGTTGTCTGCGTTCTGGGAAAAGAGAAAAATTCAGAAAAAATATCCTTGGATTGAAATATATATTTTTGTTCGCCTTAAGAAATGGTCTTCTGAGATCCGAAAAAGAAAAAGGTTACAAACTATTATTCATACGTGATTATGCACTCAGCAAGATACTCTGCTATTCCACTATCCACAGTTCTGTTTCTATCGGCCTTGGGGCTTCCTTCCTGCAATAAAATGGATAGTTGAGCGTTGAATTTTATTGGTCCGTTTGCCAAAAAAAATAATAACTTGACTCTTTTGTTTTCAAAAAAACTTTGTGATTGGATAATCTATTCCGTGTGGCCCGGTTCGTGTAGTCGCACTGTGAATCAATACATCAGGAAATGTATGCAGCATGGTGTGGAGAATATGCATTCTGGTGTTTACAGGGATAAAGAAGGACAGGGCAGTGGCGATACCATTTAGGCGCCGTTCGCGTTTCAGAAGCCCTGTTGAGAGAGTGCGCCGGGCAGTATAAACCCCACCCATGATTGAGTACAACTTGGTCTTCGCGTTACCTCTACTATTTTGAATTTAGTGTACGGATGTCCGACGTAAGAAGATGCACTAAAAGATCCCCCTCCATGCTGACTACCACATCTTGGAAATCACGCGAAACTTAATTCAATGCGACCTGTATTAACAGTACTGTGACAGTCACAAAGGAACTGATGTCGAACGACTTGTAGGGGAATTGAATAATGAAAGAAAGCCGTAAACTGAAATTCCAGGTGTATTATAGGCCGTTTAAAACGTTTCAATTTTTTTTCCTTTAAAAAGCAAAGCGCTTGAAACTGAAGCAGATCTAATTTCATCAATGTGCCACTATAAAAGAGCACACTTACAGCAAAAAGGAGCATTCGAGGTTGTTTTTAAGAAGAACTTTCCTGTCCTTTTAGTAAGATCAGCATCATAACCCATGCGTGGACATGCACCATTACAGCTACGGCAACTCCCTCTCTTAAATGTGTCATAGTTAACACACGGATACGCCCTCCAGGTGCAAGATCTTTTCACAGACTCGATGTAGTACTTTAGTGCCCTCATGTGGTCACATGGGTCTTAATAAAGAATGAAAAAAGAGACACATATAAAGAGCAATTGCAGAAGTATATTCCTCGCCTTAAATGACATTTGGCACAAATTTATTATAAGGGAGGGTTATCAGGGTTATAATACGTAACATATTCAGTGGGGGCACAGTCTGAGGTTAAAATATTTCATATCAGAAAACCACAAGCTAGAAAGGCGCAAATAACCAGTATTTCCTCAAAAAGCCATTTTACCTTATTATCGTTCACAGTTAAACAATCATGAGTAAAATCTTCCACTTGCTGTCAGTCCTAACTGGTTATAAACGGCTAAACTAGCTGAAAGATTTAAGCCAATCATCAGACATAATATTTCCAATGGCTAATAATTGTCTGATCGAAGATCACTTACGAATTATGTTAAAAGGGCAGCCTGGCTGGTTCTTCCCGCCATTTGGATAAAAGTCTATGTTCCCGCTTGTTGTAGTTGTCCCGTAAAACCCAGCGTCGGTATGGATGACATCAACATACAGGGCATCACTTTTATCAAGTCGAAAGCTCGTCCGGACGTTTTCAAAGTACAGGCTAGCGGGATCTAAACCTTTAAAAATGATTATCAAATGATTAGTGTACGTTAGTGTTATTGGTTCTCTCGTTAGTGCTCCGAGAGGTTTTCAAGTTCCGCGCGCGGGCTTCTCCGGTCTTCCCCTCCACTCAAAAACCAACATTTTCTTACTCCAACTCGACCAGGAATGATTTAGGCGAAGAACCACTACGTGGATGGGCTACCTTTATATCGCTTTTTTTTTCCTGACTTGTTCATTTTAACGCAAGTTTGACTATTTACCTGTTATCCGGCCCAAACGCATTCCGCGAGCCCGCAAATAGCTCCCGGCATATCCTGCTGTGTGACCTCCAAGGCTGTGCCCCACGATGTAGAATCGATGAGCAAAGCTGGAAGGGCTCTTCGTACTGGTGATTAGGAACCTTATGAGTTCTGCTATCTGAGCCCCAACAAGTCGAGTATTCCCTGAAGCCTGCCCATATGGGAAGCCAGCACCTTTTGACCAGTCTACTAGTATGACATTCAGGTCTTTACGATTCAGCAGTGCATCTTTCATTTGGATATTAAAGGCCTTGGTGCTGCCTTTTTAAAGAAGCAAACTTAATCAAATGAAGTTATATTTTAAACTAAGTCTGAATTTAAGGTTTCGGCCGCAATTGGGGACATGTAACCGAGTTATTTCCAATTCATCTAATTAAAGTTAACTCTTTTAACAAAACTGCGAGTGCGGCCGGGTTTTCTACAGTCTTAATCGAGTTCTAAACGGGTTATGCAAATCAAGAAAGAATAATAGAATTTCTTAACCAGATAGGTTAAAAACCACCTCGCGAGGAGGTGTAAAGATATCTATACCCAAAACGGCAATTTTACGCAAAGATAGCTTTTGGCCTTATTAAGAGATTTTGAGAAAGGGAAATGTCTAGTCCGTCTGTATTTGCCAGAAAACGAGAAGTTTCTCGTCACGCAATTCAAATTTTGTGCCACAGCTAGAAACCGGAAATCATGTAGAAAGAAGATCGGGGTAGCAAGAGTTTACAACGTGGTGTCTAGGTTTCCGGTCTGTTTTGAACAGTCAATCAGGATTTCATGGTTGATATTTCGAGAATAATTTTATAATGCCACACCGTTGCGTCGCTGGTGGATGTTCTAACACTCGCAAATAAAAGTCCTTATTTAAATCTCTTGATACACAACATGTCGGTGTTTTTTTTTACAAAAGAGTACTTCTCCGAAACAGATAATAGTCCCGGGGGACTCCGCATATGAAAGGGGTGGGGATGCTCGTCGGTAATTTTGAATTAAACCCCTAAAGGAGACCGATCTGGGCGGGGCCCAAGCTTTTTTTGACCCCTAAAAGAGACCATGTTAAAACACAGACAATATATATATATTTTTATACTTTTTCGCGTGCAACCCTAAACGAGTCCTTCACGGCTAAATATAAATATGATGGCGTTTTGCCCAGAACACCCTAAGTGAGACCAAAATCCGAAATTTATACCCCTAAGCGGGACGACAAGCATCCCCACCCCTTTCATATGGGGAGTCCCCCCGGATAATAGTGAACTTAAGCAAAGACGTTTTTCAGCGACGCACGTCAACCGGAAGTGGATTTTTTTTTCTTTTTTTTCATTTTTGGACGGTGGTTTTGCCCAAATTTTTTGACAAATCTTCTTTATAATAGTAAAGATACTAAATACCAATTTGTTAGCTTCAAGGTATTTAAAATGAAAAAGACCTCACTTCTGGTTGACACGCGTCTTCCGGTTGACATGCGTCTAAGCTTCTGGGCGGCTGAACGCCTTGTTAGATCACCATCATGTTTTTCCGTCTTTTAGACCTTCACAAAATGTTGATAAATGTTCATATTTGGACATAAACTAGTTCATGCTTTCACCTGTAACTGTAAACCCATGAACAAGGAGAATCGTTTGTCTTTGAATCTTGAAAAATGATTTTTTGAGCTTAGTTACGTCTCTGTCATCAATGCTCTGCGCAATCTGCCTGTTGTTCCTGGTAAACAGGTGAAAAGATGTTCCAACCCGAGATGGTCGCTGTGGAAGCCGCACCAGAAGATGTCGATGTCGGTAAAAGCAGCCATATTTCCCATGGCAGACCTTTGATCGCCACAGGAAACCTAGTAATACAAAAAATGACTTTTTTATTCGAGCCTAATATGACCATAAATATACAGGGTCATATATCCAGGGACAATATCCCAGAGTCCATGCATGTATGCACGCCATGAATGGTGATAATGGCGTACTTATAATCTGCATGAATAAATGCATGAATTGTTATGAATCGTCTTGTTACAGAAGATGAACTGCTTCCGTTTGAAGTAAGTACTTCGTATGTGGCACGTCTTCGCAATTTCCCTCAGTTCCACCAGTGGAACAGCACAGAGACTTTGTGAAACAAATCGAAAACAAAAGGCGTGTTAATTTGCTTTATCTCGACTGAAAAAGTCCACTTAACTTATATCAACAAGATATATAATCTTTTATAACCGCATAAAGTGAGTGATTATGAAAGAAGACATGTCTAGTATCATTTTATCTTTAACTGTGACTTTTTACACATCTTTAAAAGTATAAGTTTAAACTTTAAAACTCACCACTGGATAAATCCAAAAGGATCAAACAGGCCAGCGAAAACAACATCGTTGTTAAATCTTTTACAAAACGATTTTCTCTTTTCTCAACGATAATTCCCCGCGTCGTCGATTACTATTCAATAGAATGATATTAGGTAGCTAAGCACTCGAAATTAATTTGTTAGTCCTTCATGACGATATAACTGCTAGCCAATACAAAAAGCGAATAGCACTTAATCGCTTCTGATCATAAGGTAATCCAAGACGGTCTTAGATTCTGGAATTTCAGAACTTCAGGAACTGGATTCCGGATTCCGGATTCCGTATATTCACACCTTGTGAGGAAGAGGGGGAAATCGACCTAAGTATCCCAACTAATATTTTCTCGGGGGTTTTAGTAGAATATGACTGTCGGGTTAGTGTAGTTCAGGTAGTTCTGAATAGGATTGTTGTTGAAATTGACTGACCTTTCGAAAACCTGCGAGTCATCTTCAGAGTCAAAGTGAGTTGTATCACGTCAATTGTCATTGTGATATTTTAAACTGCGGTTATTGGCATAGTTGTATAAATCACGATGACCTAATTGTTTAACCTATGATTTATTGGGTCTGAAGACTCTAAATGTGATCAGCGCATTTCGATTCAACTTTCGTCACAGTCATAATGGACGTGATTAGTTAAATTTTCCTCTGCCAGAGACCAGAATAAACATGTAGAGACTGTTATTCCCATGCAGAGAAAAAAAAGACTTAACATTTAAGTAATGGTCCAGCTAAGAAGGAGGCAGAAAAACAATAGCCCGCGGCAATAGCGTCAGTTATTTTTCAGGCGCTAATTTCTCTAATCAAATTAAATCTGAATACTATGATTGGTCAATGCAGCTAAAAGCGCGAAATTTGAATTTTAGAGTTGAATTAAGATAGCTTAAGACTCATTCGAACAACTTTTTATTTCGTCTGTTGCTTTGTTATGTTGAAAGATATAACATATCTAAAATTAAAAAGATTTCTATCCGCCAAACCCGAGGAAGTTAAACTGGCACGAAATTGCATGAGTGATGATTACAGGGTTACATCAATCAGCGACATTAGGGCCATTTATACGAGGAAAAATAAGACGCGTCTTACGTAAGTCGCGTCTTAAATAAGACACGAACTTTCCGTATAAACGGCACATTTCGTCAAAAATAAGACGTGGCTTAGCTAAGACGCGTCTTATTTTAGAACAGCCCTTAACACCTGTTCTTAGATAAGACGCGTCTTAGCTAAGACGAGAAAAACTTCGTATAAATGACTTTCACGTCTTAGGTAAGACGCGAACGCATAGTACGCATGCGTAAATTTTTTGCGCGCCACGTTGGATTGCCATACTACGGGCAACATTCACATGAAAACGAGTCAAAAAGAGAAATAAGACGCGAACCATTTATACGAGCTGTTCTCGTCTTAGTTAAGACATGCTCGTATAAATAGCACAGTTCGCGTCTTATTTAAGACGCGTCTTATTTTTCCTCGTATAAATGGCCCTATTGTGAACAACATTTACGTCGGGAGGCGGTGCTAAGGAAGAATAATGAGCTTTTTTCCCCCTGCAATTAACAGCAAAAAGGAGGAGAGATTGGGGCCGAGAGAGAAAAGGGGATTATTTTGTCTAAGCTACCTTATTTTTCTTTGCTCGGGCACCTCTCTCGTTCCTTACGGCTTCGCATCGACGCTTGCCACTCGCCCGTGAAATCGATCTACTGCCTACTCAAAAGGAAAATAAGAGACAGTCTAAGATATACCGGGGTAAATGAATACATTTACACTTCAAAACCTTTTATCTAGTTTATTACAGACAGGAAGACACTAATCTGGAATTAAATTTCACATTTATCAATCCAGTTCAACAAAGCAAATAAATTGCACCATTTGTCCGGTCGAGATCTACTCTTTGATTTCCATCGGCGTCAGGGTGACCTTCCTGCAATAAAGGAGAAATAACCTATTAAGCTCTTTCGCCCACGCACTTAGAGCATAGAAGTGTAGGCACAGGTGATCGAGCTTTTGCCAGTTGTGAATTTAACCTTTCATTATTTTTTTTTGGAGTGTTTCGTTTGGCAAGATACATTAAGCAAAAGTATCAATTCCATATCTCATGCACTAGATGACAGTACTAGTGACAATAATCAAATAAAAGAGAGGATCTTTTATCTTTTATGATAAAAAAATCTTTTTACGCATGATCAGCATCTTATTTCTCCTTGGAGATTCACAGTTTAACCAAACAGAACGGTCTTGAGAATATAGGAAATGATCACAAATTATAGGAATCTCCTTAACACTGGAATATGTTTAAGCCGGAATGAGCATGCTGACTTTGGTCGACTCGAGTAAATAAAAAGAAGTGGCAATACTACCTCTCGCAGTTTCGATGTTGCAGAAACCCCGTTAAAGGGGCAGTTTGTTTGCTTCTGTGGGGGGCTGGGGGTTGGGGTTGATTTGAGAAGGAAAGAAATAAGGGTAGAAAAGTTATATATACACACTAACCAGTTCGGTCGGCTAACAAGCATGTTTTGGTGGTGGAATATCTCGTATTTGTTCACTGCTATTCTCTTCAAACCAATAACCCCCAAATCCAATATTTTTCAATTTCCATAGTTTTAAACACCCCACTCCCAATTTTACTCATTAAAAACATACGAAAAATCATCCAAAAATTTTCACACATTTATTGAAATTGTATATAAACTGGTTGAGAGGTCAGACCTCGAGGCGAAGCCTCCACGTAAAAAACCCCGGGGCAAAAAAACGTATAACATTAGCGGATCAGTCGAAAAGCCGGCTCACAAGAATGTGTCATCATTAATAGAGTACATACCACAAAAAGGGGCACTCGAGGTTGTTAGTAAGTAGAAGTGGCCTCTCCTTTTAGTACGATCAGCATCGTACCCCATGCTTGGACATTCACCATTACAGCTTGTGCATGTTCCGGTAAGAAATATGAGGTAGTTAGCGCACGAATAGGCTCTCCAGGAACATATTCCTATAACAGAGTCTAGGTAGTACGAATGAGCCCTGCTGTGACTGCAGCCTAAAAGAATAACAGGCACAATTAATTATTAATTTGTTTACCATCTTCTTGATTTTATCAGACTCCTTTTTACTTAGGTATGTCCTCTTTATAACCTCTTTGAAGGGAAAATGGATTCAACCAATATATTCAAAAGCGTGGATAGCATAAAATGTCTATTCAACCTTGAATATGGTCAACAAAAACTGAGAAATTAGAAGTAGATCGCAGAAAGCTCTCATTTGTATTAAGGTAAGGGATCATTATACGTTTCTGGGAAACTGTCCACCTACCCTCCCCTAAGCCAACATTTTGCCTTAAGTGAGAAGTAAGTGTTAATGTTGGCTTAGGGGAGGGGTAGGTGGGCAGTTTCCCAGGAACAATCGCTCCGAGATAATCCGGATTCCGGAACATTTTCACTTATATGGAATCCGGATTACAACTAAAGGAATCCGGAATCCGACGACTGGAATCTGGAATCCAAGTGCCATTGACAAAGAATCCGTAATCCAGTATCTGAAACGCGGATTTCACAGTCTATAATCCAGAATCTACGAGTGACCTAAATTACTTTACCTAAAACGATAAGAAATATTTCCAGTAACTCCATGGTAATTTTTAATTGCTTTAATACCTGGTTCTTGGCAGCCTGGCTGAAGGATTCCTCCATTTGGCCAAAAGTCGGTGTGACCGCTTGCAATGGTGGTACCCAAAACCCCGGCATTGCTGTGAATCACATCAACATACAGAGCGTCGCTTTCATCAAGGCGTAAGTCCGTTCGGTCTGTTATGAAATGCACACTGGCGGGATCTAAGCCTAACAGCCAATAAAAATGCTTAATGCTTATATTTTTCAAACAAAATACATCTCCATTTCTGATTGGCTTAAAGCCCCGCGAATAATTCTCCATAACCAGCTTCAATAGCTTTGACCAAATTTGGAACACGCAGCTTTTGGGGGGAATTTGTGGGCTTAACTTTCCAGACTTTTTGCGAAGAGGAACCCCTGAGTAAAATCAGCAAGAAAAGCAAAAACAAACAAAAAAAAACGCGGAACAGTTGACAACTGCTATTTAAAGAGTATCTAGTGGAGTATTAACATCTCTTTATATCATGAATTTACAAAGGAACAGATAGACCAATGAAAACAACCAGAACTTAACAACGATTAAGGTAAGAATGTTTAAATAATATATATATATTTTATGAATATTATAACAATTATGTTGGGTTCGATGTCTCTTGGTATTTCAGAAACTATTGCTGTTTCGCTTTTGGTGTACGGCAAATTGTTTGTTGTCTTTTCAATCTTTTGTATTACGTCATTTGGTGATTACACCCGTCTGCAACACCAAGAAGCAAAATTATGGAGATCGAGGAAGGTGTTACTGGATGAATTATTGGATTCGGCTTTCGAATGATCTAAATAGCTTTGCAGATCTAGGAGAGTGATTCCCCTCTCGGCCAATAACACTATCTTCGATCTCAGTTATTTTTCATATCATACTCAGCATCATCCACAATTATGGCTAGTTATCATGACCAAGTAGGAGTGTACTGACATGCTCCTTTTTTTCCAATTTTTAACACGTACTTTATTATTTACCTGTTATGCGGCCCAAGCTGAATCCACGAGCCCGCAAATAACTCCCAGCGTATCCTGCAGTCTGCGCTCCAAGGCTGTGCCCCACAATGTAAAAATTTCTAGCATAACTAGGAGGGTGAGAAAAACTTGCAATGAGGAACCTTATGAGCTCTCCGATCTGAGCCCCAACAAGCCGAGTATTGCCAGCGGCTTGTCCATATGGGAAGTCAGCTCCTCTGGACCAGTCTACCAGAATCACATTACAGTTTTCACGATTCAACAGCGCGTCTTTGATTCTCATAAAATTACCACTTATGTCGCCTATTTAAAACACAAAAACTTCGATTAGTCATTTTTTTCGAAAACAACATGCACAGGCAATTCAAGTCTTTGAACCATTGAGACTTAGACCAACAGTTAAGTTAAACTGATCATAGACTGTTTGTTTTAAACCTTCCATTTCCGACAGACTACACGTCTAGTGACCACACAGTCAAAATTTGACAAAATGCTTAAATTTGATTTTGTTGATTACTAGCAAAAAAATATCGCCATATGCAAGCACTGTTACTAGCTTTCATTTGAATGGTCACACCCAAGTATTTTGTCCATATTTAGACCTAAAAGCTAGAACTGACCACCTCGATAGCGCTTTTATACTACGCGAATCATCCCAATTATTTTTTTTTTGGCAATGTCGTCGCTAGGCTATATCTCTAATCTAAGGCCACAGTTACATAAAACGCGTCTGTCTTTTCCCGTCTTTCCATTGCCATAACATTATTGTAATGCAGCAGGAGCCCATGATCTGGAACGTGCAACGGCGTTTTCACTCAGGTATGTTTATTTTCAGATGAGCCTTTCCCGCGAAATTCAATCGTTCCCGACGACGTCTGCATCTTAAAATATAAGATAAAATGTCGGACAACAGCGTGCGAGTGGTTCACTATGTATGTAACTCTGTTCTCCATGGGCTCCTAATGTACCAAATGTTTACTAACAAGTCTAGTCAACTTTAAAATTATCAAATGCTGACTCTCAACTTCTAAATCCATGAATAATAAAAATCGTTCGTCTGCAGATCTTGAAGAAAGAATTCCTGAGCTTGTTCACGTCGCTGTCATCAATGATCTGAGAAGTCTGTCTGTTGTTCCTGGTATACAGGTGAAATGTTGTACCAACCCGGGAGGGTGACTGCGGAAAAAACACCAGAAGATTTGGATGGAGGCCAAAGCAGCCGTATCTCCCATGGCAGACCTCGGGCAGCGGAAGAGGTAAACCCGGAAAAAGAAAACCTGAAACGATTTTATGGTAAACCACAATTAACATATACATACGATTTAATTATAGCATTTAAGTAAGGAAAAGAATTCTCATTATTAAATAAATGAGTTAATATTTATTAATGAATGAATAATGAATAAATAGTGAATGAATGAATGAATGAATGAATGAATGAATGAATGAATGAATGAATGAATGAATGAATGAATGAATGAATGAATGAATGAATGAATGAATGAAGGAATTTTTGCTTCTCCAAACAGACATCATGATTTTGCAGAAACCAGTTTGGTGCTCCTGTGAATTGACCCTAAAGTCATGACGAACATGATTTTACTGTCATGAACGATAGAAAATAAAAAATGAAAATGTATGTTGGTGATCATTCCAAAAATTAGCGGAATGTATGCACTTGCTTTCTCCTTCTTGCAAAAACATATCAGTTAGTCAGAGGTTTATATACGTGTCGCATGTAACTGCGGTCATTCTTCCATCAGTCAGTCTTATCGGTAGCGTTAGTAACTTGTGCCTTTTAATAATACACATTATTTTGTGCAGTGCCTGACTCAAAGGGTAGACCAAGATTAGAAACTGTGTGGTATAATTAAAAGACACATGGCAAGGCTGTATTTCTTTAAAAAAGGCAAAAATAACGCGGATCGATCATGAAATGAAAGCAGTGATCTCGAACTCTAACCTTGACTGCATGCTATAATTCTTTCTAAAAACATTAGTCTAAGCTCTACAACTCACCAGTTGATAAATCAAAAATTTCTTTTTTTCTTTATCAAAAATTTGATAAATCAAAAATTTCTGTATTTCTTTAAAAAAGGCAAAAATAACGCTGATCGATCATGAAATGAAAGCTGTGATCTCGAACTCTAACCTTGACTGCATGCTATAATTCTTTCTAAAAACATTAGTCTAAGCTCTACAACTCACCACTTGATAAATCAAAAATAACCAAACACGCCAGAGAAAACAGCATCGTTACCTAACTTTCACAAAACGCTGTAATGAATGAATAAATTTACACGTAAAACCGTTGTTAACTATTTGATTAGTATTCAAAAAAAATAAGGTAAGCCAGCTGGGTAATCGAAACAAATTTTACATCCTTCAGGGCGCCTTTAACATGCTAAAAAGTTTTAATTATATGATTAAACATCATGATGCCATTTGAGCTTCCATTCGTAATAGGGTCAATTGTTGACCAAGCTGCGAGATAAACTTTGCTTTGTTTAAGCTACGTCAGTTTTATTGCTGAGTCATTCTGAATTCTGAATTCTCACTAATGCAGCATTCGTTCAAGATAATTTTGCTTTGCAATAAAAAACACCCGTTTCCAAATTTGATTTGAACGATTTGAACAATCACTGAAGCAAGAAGAAAAAGGGTGGTAGAGGAAGAAAGCTATTTCCCTATTAAGTATCAGGGGGAAGTATTTCGTCAATGGACCGCTGGTGATTCAGGGTAACGCGGCCGACTGAGCACGCAGTCTAATGCCAATACTGGCAGAGAATTCAACTATAAGATGATCGAATTTTATGGCCAAAGTAGAGTTGAAGAAGGATCAAGGTCACTTTTAGATATGTTTATGTCATTAATGAAAAATATTCAAGAGAAAACACACCCAAATAGCTCTTTTACACATTTTATTTTCTTTCTTTAAAATCATACACGTTAGCTTGTATTTTTCCGGTTATGGTAAGTGGTTCATTCACAGTATAAAATAATCTCCGGCTTTAGATCATTTCATTTGCCTTCTTATCCTGCAAATATGAGAATATAATATGCCTCATTATATACACGGACAAAATAAACCTTATTTTTAACTTTTAGCTAAAAGAGGCGATCGGAAATAAGCATACTTAGAAGACACCGTGACCGCGAGTGACAACGCTCCTCATGTTGTACCGGGTGAGCTAAAATATTTCAAGGGTGATCTTCTTCATTTTAAAATCAATAACAGTACTCTCTTGAATATTTGAGTCCAAATTTTACGTTGTAAATGCAAATAGCTAGAAGGAAAGAATCGATCTTCACTCAAGATTTTCTCACCGCAAAATGGAGCTTTGCTGTTTGTTTTTAAGTAGAAACTCCCTGTCTGTTTAGTCTCATCAGCGCGGTATCCCATTGTAGGACATTCTCCATTACACTTTCGGCAGTTACCACTCTTAAAGTCCAGAACGCTTCTGCATGGATAGGCTTCCCACAGGCATTGCGATCGGTTTTCTTCTTTCACCGTTGCAATGTAGAAATATGTAGCTCTATAATGATCACAGGATACCTTTCTTATGAGATCTGAAAATAAGTAAAAAGAGACGAGGATAGGATGCAGGATACCTTTCTTATGAGATCTGAAAATAAGGAAAAAGAGACAAGGGATGATTTTCATTGGGCTGTCTCCGTTGCAGGCGACTAAAAGTTTCTATAATTATATCCATTTAGTCAGACCTAAAAGCGGAGCTCCAATGCTGAAAGCGCAAGCAACACAAGGGTTTGGGGGGCGTGCACATGTATGAATGGGCTAAAAGCTCGTCAAGGCAAGTTCCTCGTCTTGCCTTTTGCTAGCTACCACCCTATATTAAAACTATAGTTTGAAGCTTACCAATAAAACCAAAATAACAACCAGGTTGTCTTGAAGCTCCATTCGGATAAAAGTCAACATCCCCGACGTTTTGTGAAGTTCCAAGAAGACCTGTGTCTGTGTGAATGACGTCAACAAAACGAGCGTCGCTAGGATCGAGTCTAACCTCAGGGTCTGTGTAGCTAAAGTATGGTCCCGCAGGATCTAAACCTATATAAGCCGAAACATATTCTTGGATAACTAGGTTCAAATTCCTTTCCGAATATGAAATCATTTGCCACAAGAGAGAATTATCTATAGCTAAAAACTTCCTCCGCTCTCGCAACAGAGATAAGATTAAAACACCTTATGCCAAATTAATTGGGTTGAGTTACAAATGGATCTTCGTATTACATTTACATGTTCAAGCATTCGGCTGTTTAATCACGGTCATATCACTTCAACAAAATTGAAGGGTACATGTCAATGGAAAACTCCCTTTATTGTTGGCAAATAAACCCTTCGCGGGACCAAGATCTGAAGAATAAGAGCAATGATCCTAACTAACAAGCCAGTTCTTTTTGTTTTGGCAACTGATACTTTTATCATGTCTTTTGCAAAAACTTTTGAGACCCCTACTTTGAGCCGAGCCCGTAAATTATGAGCGCTTTTCACGAGATACAGGCCCATGACCATTAAGCAACGTGCGTACCCGTTATTCGACCAAGCATCATGCCATGGCCCCGCAAATTTGTCCCAGCGTATCCGGCGATTTGTGCCCCGAGACTAAACCCCACAATGTAAAAAA
>BOPM01000266.1:71337-90316 GCA_022179025.1 Porites australiensis | reverse complement strand
GAGAAGACTAGAAAGTCTAACAATTTGCAGATGTCATTACAAAGGCAGCACTTTCTTCTCAGTTATTGTTAAGACCCTGAGTGTTGGTCCGGCCGGGGCTTGAACCCGCGACCTCCCGCTCAACAGACCGGTGCTCTCCCAACCACATGTATTCTTTGTCTTTACTTTTTTGTCAGTCCGGTTTAAATACAGTGTTCAGCACTACGGTGTCAGTCACCAAGCTTTGACGTGCACGTTACCGCATTCATTCATTCCACATCCCATTTCCTCAAATCCAGTTATTTGCTTTGATCTTCCGCTAACTCGAGCTTTTTTGATTCACCCTATGAGAAGGTTCCAGTTATTGGGAGCCAACCGTATTTTAATCCATTTAAAAGAGTATCATCATCACTAGTAGCTACTAGTTTCGATTTCTCTCCAGTAAATTGAACGGCATGGCGTGATTTCAAATGAAACGAGTGGTTAGTCGAATCAGAGATGATGAATAGTCAGTTGTGTTCATAAAAAGTGATGAAGGTCCCATTTGATAGTTTATTCAAATAGCTTCTGAGAAAAAGACACAGTGATACTTGATGATAACTCATTTCACCTCCGAAGAAATTTTCCATGAATCCGCCAAGACTGCAACGAAAAAGACAAACCTTTATAATACTTGTAGTCAATTTGAAGCTTCGCTCCATCATTTTCGAGCTCCCTGTATTCATGCATCCTTTAGACTAATGATTGTTTTCGCGCCCTTGAAACCTGCGTAGATGCCATAATCATAGAAGTATGAAACCCTATCATCATTGTCCACTACGGGAGCCCATCACTGGGTCATTGGCCTCTGCATTGTCCCATTTTTTTAATGAGGTGAATGAACTTATCAGCAAGGGAAAAATCAGTTGATGGCGAGGATGGAGATATGAAGTTCTGAGTATTATGATCGTGAGATTGAATTCAGCTACAGCAGATTACGCGCCTGCTTGTGGTGTAAAATTCATATCTCATGACAGATGGGATGTGGGCAAGTCCCTGAGCTATTACAGTGCAGAACCTATGAGCCAGCAGGAAATACAACTGACCTGAGTCACTCAAAAGAGAACTTTGAATGTATTCATGAACCTTTACTGAACATTCCCCTTACACACGTTATCGATCCCTGATGAACTACATTTATTGCTAAGAGTAACCAGCAAACTACCGCAAAATATGATTGATGAACGGTTCAGCAAAGATATGCAATTGAAGATTTTAACTGAGGGGTCAACCAAAGGAAAGATATCTCACAAGGCTTGTTAAAGAAATTAATGAACTGGGATCTTTCTCCATATGGAACAAAAAGAATGCAGATGGCTCAAAGGAATTCACCACTCTTTTGGGCCTCCGGTGGATTACCCTCAAACTACACGAGATACCGTGTAGCTTGCGACACTGGCTACCCATGCAAGAAGGAATTTAAAAGAGAAATCCGCCGACTTCTCCTAGATATTTTAGTACAAGAAAGTGACTATACAGAAACACCTGTCCGTCACACAAAAAGTTCGACTGGCTAAATAATTAATATGTTTAGGTCTTTAAAGTTTCTGGGCTAACTTTTCTCTCGAACCAGTCTAACGTTATCGCTTTCCTAACTCTGTCTTCATGTAATCAGATGACTTATTGATTTAAAATTTCTTTATGTAATAACATTTTTTTAAAAAAAGTTAAACCCAAACCCTCAGTTGTTCTTCTCTCCGGCCTATATTAGTTTTTTCTACCCGCGGGACAGTGTAATTAATTAAGTTCTTTCTTACAATAAACTTATGTTGTTGTTTTTGAATTTCTCTCCCCTGAAATGTGTTCAACAGTAAACAAAATCTGGACAAATTTTGCCAGTCTGTACAATAGAATACCTCAGTGATTTTGATCTGACAGACATGGCAGCTATGACACATTCACTGAAGCAAAAGCATCGATCATTTTTGTTCACTGCGTGGGGTTTGTCGTGGATATTCTACGCCCAGAGTAACCCCCTACACGCACCCTCTTCCATATCATTTTTTTTTATTTGTTCAGCAGCATGGCTGTCTGAAAAAATTCACAGGTCAAGGAGTGGAGAAATTACGATGAAGCGAAAAGGGTCATGTTTCACAAATCTAACAAATGGGATGCTGCGGAAGATATCTTATGCAGAAGACCACTAGTGGGGTCAAAGACACCACCAGCCAGGGGCACCCAACGACGGTTTCCTCCTAAACACACTGAAAACACTATTTACTTTTAGATGTCTAGAAATGTATTCTAAGCAGCGCTATAAAATTTGTATCTGTTCGGCCTTCCTAGGGGAACTTGAGTCTTTTCGATCGAAATTACAAGGGCTTGTCATGAGTATTCAGTATTTTCCTGAAAATTTTAGATGCAATTTGAAGTAATACGAAAGTGAGACATTTTCCGATTTCTCTCTCCATTGCATTTTTGGGTCCGAAACAGATTTTAGGTTTCCTTTTCCTTATAAAAAAAAACCTAACTTACGTTTCATCTAGAAAATTTAGCCGTCTCAATTCAGTGATAGAAAATTCTAGGCAATAATTGCTTCTTTAAACAGATATTTCACAGAAAACAGTCGTCCCTGACGAGCGAAAACTAAGGGCACCTACATCGAAAGAAAGCTCAGTGGAATACTGGGAGCCTGACTCTGTCAATCAGCCCTTATGAGGGGCATTAATTGGAGCTGAGAGCGTAGTTAGTATCATGCGTTAGCCGTTAGATCTACTTGCTCTAGTGTTTGACCCGCCGACCTGCAGGAAACAGACCGTAAGATAAACCAGCGTCATTTGATAAACCCTGATTTTGCTGCGTCACGAGCGCACACTCGAATATATATTGAATCCTACCGCTGCTTTTCAAGTAATGTTACCACAATTGTCCAAACATGATGAACAGCTGACAGGTTAAGCTATCGACTGCACATTTCTCGAAGAAATGGAAACATTCTGAACTTTGCAAACAAAGGGTATTCTTTTCAGCCCTGATAGAGTAAGACGGCTTAAAATTAACAGTTTTGCTTTTTTTCACGAAGCTTATACACGGATTACTTTATCTCAAACTGAACAGACTAAAGTCAAGGTCAAGAAATGTAAGCCACATTAATTTCTAGTTTAGTGTTCTTCTCCTTCAAATAGTCGCCAAGTAGGACTTTTATTCTAAATCATTGCTGCTTGCTTGTCTTCGCTCAGGCTTTCAAACATTCTGTTTCAGCGTTACTTTAACTTCGATTGTTCATCATCAAATAGTGAACTGTGAGTGCAAAACAACCACTTGAGGTGAAGAGTGTTCTTGGAAGTGCGTCATAGTCATTAGTGATGCTACGTCAAACTCATCGGCGTCTGAGATTTTAGCCAGACGTTAGCGTCATTTCTCTTTCATGATGTCCATGCAACTATCCGCATGTTAAAACAAACTTGTTCAAACTGTCAGATATTAACTGAGAAACCACTGATTACCCTCCTGCACACTACCACGTTCTTTATTCTGTTCATCTACTATGATTGCACACGCAATCTTTGATTCGCCTTGAAGACTTGAGACATTGTGAAGGTTCTGTTTTCATTTTCAGGCAGCTGACAAGTAATGACTACTGTTTTTCTATTTCTTCTGTCGCTGAAAGGACCTTCCATACGTCCCTTTATGCGAGGGATCCACGGCATGTCTTGTGCTCTGGATTCCACGCCGTGGATTCCGAGTTCCAGGTACTCAGTACTGGATTCCGGATTACAATCTTTAGTGGGATTCCGGATTCCAAAGCCCAGGATTTCCGATTCCACAAGCACAAATTTCCATGATTCCGGAATCCCCAAGAAAAAAAATTACCGGATTCACGTACATGGGGCGATTTGATGTTCATGGAAATTTTAAAATGTTTGCGTGCGGAACAAGGACCGCGTTAATCGCTCTCAAAGATCCAAAGGCAGTTACAAAGCTTGTTATTGAGTCTGTAATGATTTTTACATTGGTAAAAATAAGAGACAGCTCCATGATGAGAAGATTGAACACTTCAAGTCCCTAACAAAAAATGATCACTTCTCAACTATTGCTGACAATGTCACTGCCACCGGACACAATAAATGGGATCACTTTGACATCTTAGAATCTGGCAAAACAGATTATCATTGTAAGATAAAAGAAACATTGTTCATACAAGACCTTAAGCCAGCTTTTAATGTCAACATCAGCAGTGAAAAGCTGATGCTTTTTTAGCTTTTACCTTTTGTATTCATTACTGTTAAGACTTTTTAAACTCTTAATTTCACTTCCAAACCCCTGGATGTGAACAAAACCTGAGCCTGGACCCATGGACTAGCCATGGGCTACCTGTGGCCCACCCCATGGGGCACCCGAAAAAAACCTGAGAATTAAAAATTTATTGGTTTCAAAAGAGCGCCGCATGATATGGACGGGCTCGGGATCATTGGAATTGGAACAAGCGACGAATTCAAAAGAGCAGAGTAGGGTGTGGACAGGATGGAGGCATCAGAAGAAGGGATGGCGCTTTTCTTAATCCACCGTGCGTTCAGATGTCCTGACCTCACGGCGCTCTTTTAAATCCATCCCTCGTTCAAATGCTCCGAACCCGTCTCCATCATGGGGCGCTCTTTTGAAACCAATAAATTTTTAATTCTCAGATTTTTTTTGTCGGGTGGCCCACAGGTTAGCCCATGAGCTACCTGTGGCCCGTAAGGCCCAGGTTTTGTTTACACCCTATAATTTTTGAATATATTAAGTCTCGTCACTTTTGAAAATGTATGTTGAATCAGCATACGAAACGTCAATTGCATAAAAATGCGAAAACTCATGATGTTTGTCAACGCTGTTTCTGTTTTATTTTTGATCAAACTATACGATGATCCAAGAACTAAAGCATATAAAAAGAGAATATCGGTCGGTCACATAATTTATTCGTCGCGATGACAGGTTTTAATCCTTATCGATGTTCATCAGTAAGTTTATGCGTGAAGCTATCTCAGCGCGCTATCTAAAGAAATCAGATAGTTTGTCATCAATATCCTTTTATCATGCCTGACGCTATCTAAAAAAATCAACTAGCTTTTTACCAATATAGTAACCTGGCTAATATGGCACTACTACACTAAACTGAGCTAATGACAGTGAATCAGCGAGTAAACATGGCGTATTGAATTTATCACAATTGTTTGCTGATGTGCTCGAAAACAATATGGTGAGATGACGAAGCAGAAACAGCGAATATTCATTACTTTGCAATTGACAGCTGAATTAGTAAAGGCTTCAAGGGTAAGGATATTACTGTGATTGGCTCCTAAATGACAACAAGGAAATGAATAACCTTGACTGATTTTCTGCTTAGCTCTGATTGGCTCATATGATTGGCGTCAATTGATGACGCATTTGCAATCCTACCACAACTGGAGGAGGAAAGAAATTGCACGAACAAGCGTCTTTCTCTGAGAAGCGTCAACTTGAGGCACGGGTTTGAACCACCATAATGGCAATTTTGGTACGAACATGTTGCTGCGGCTGTGACTTGAAGACAGGCATTTTGCTTATCGGTATTCTTGGAGTGGTGAGTACTCTGTTGACAAATGATCGAACTCACTCCGGGCAACCGCAAAATGTTCCAAAAACGCGGGTTGTGTTTACACATAATGTTTGGTTCTCAAATGCCGCCGACATCTACCTGCGACATACCGCCCCCGCCGTTCTGCCAGTTTCATTCGCATATATGAGAAAATGAGCCACCGCCAAGCCTTAAAATTGAAGTTGAACTCGAAGCAATTTCGCAGGCATGGCGGAAGCGGTAAAGACCAGGGGCACCCAACGACCGAATGTTTCCAAATACGCCAGAACTGTCTCAGATAGTTTTCTCTGTGCTTTAGAAGCCTGTTTGGTTAATTTGGAGTTGCGCTAAAAACTATTTTTCTGTTCGGATGTCTTAGGGGCAACTTTGTTGGTCACGAAAGTTTTAGCTGGCTCTTTCGTCTCATCCGAAAGTGTCAGCTACCCTCGTGGACATGAAGTAGCCTTGCTTTCAAAGAATAATTATAGGGGACATTTTGTCTTTATACCGAAAGTTTTAGGAGACAATTTGTGACAATAATTACAATATCTTGATATTTAAATGTGAAAACACAACCTTCGAAAATCGTATTTAAGCTGTCAGAAAAACTCCGAATATTTTAGACGAATGGAAAGGTTATCCAGAAATTTTCAGCTTTTCTCCAGCTTTAGAAATTTCTAGGCAATATTTGTTCCCTCGAACAGTTTTTCAGACTGCATTGATATGGCTTCTGTTGCCTCATATTTAAGGGCGGCTATGTCGCAGGCAGCTCGGCAGCATATAGGAACTTTAATCAGGACTACTCCGTCAGCCGCGTAACTGCATGTGATAATTTAAGGGCTTGTATATGCATGAGCGCGGAAAACTGAAGTGAATTCAGGCGTCAGAACGGAATTCAGCACGCAGGATTCACCGATATTTTAATATATCACTAATTAAACTTTTTATTGGTGGTTAATCCCTAGGAAAAATCTAAACTCTAGGAATCAAATACTAGGAAAAAAACGATTTAATTTCTCTTTACTGTGTCTTGCTCCTGTAAACATTGTGCGTGCACGTTTGTATGTAAATTTGATATCATTTGAGGTCATGAATCATTTAGCTTTAGTTTGAGCGATACAAAACAGTACGTGATAAGGAGTTGTAAAAGGACGCCTCAGTTCCTTCAAAATTCAGTCTTGAAGGTGAAATCACTTTTTCCGCATTGACTTCATCTCCAGTTGCCAATAAAACCAAGTTCGGGTCATTTACTCTCAGCAGTTGCCAAATCTGCCGGAACACTTAACTACAACTTTAAAAATATATAATAAAAATAAGCTAGGATCCTTCGATTTCATAAAAATTTCGCTTTTCTAAAGCCTTTGAATTAAATTTCGTTAGCCAGCTGGCCTATATTTTAGACTCTTAGTGACACTCCCTTTACGTTGAATATTTGCCCAGTAGCGTCCAGGTAACAATTCGAAACAACAAGATCACCATGATGGGGTACATTGGGCTGCTACCCCGGGGGGGTGGGGGGGGGGGTACTCCCTTATATAAGCCATATGGGTATGTGCCGCCCCATCGGGTAGGGTTTTTTGAACAACTGTTTTGTGTGCGCTCTAATCTAACTAATGATAACATAATTTCTGCCTAAAGGTCAGGTCTGAAAACGGATATTGATTTTAGAGGTCTAGTCTAAAAACTGGAGTGGAAAATTGCATTTACTGGTCTGAAATCGGGCCAGGATTTGAAAACCCGTTAGGCACATCCCCACCAAGAATTTCCAGGCGTACCCCCCTCCCCTTGTTAGAACCTCAGAAGAGCTTTAAATGTAAAATTAGACAAACAAAACTAAAGCTTAATTTGCTTTGCGAGTTGTATTACGAAACAGAATTTAAAACATTGAAAGTTTTTAAGCGTAGAACGACAGCGATTTTCGGAATTTCCGGTAATTAGTCAGGTTATACTGTCAAGTAAAATTTTTGAGGGGAGGAGGATTGGGGAGGGGGGGGAGGGGAGAGGAGTCATTGCGGAAATACCCCAGTTAAAAATAATTCCTGTCTTTCCTCGTTCCAAAAAAGAAAGACTTGCTTATTTACATTTTCATTCTTATTGGTGAAATTGATGGTGTCCATTTTTCTTGTTTATATCTGAAATGACCACCTCTAATCCCTCAAAAGGCAAATGATCGCCCCAATCGCTGGGGGACGGGACACGCAACGCCTTTGAGTCAAAGTCCGCCATTTTGTCTTTTTACCTCGGCTTGAGTTATTATGCCACAGGTAGCCCAATAATAATCAGATAGACACCAAAGGGACATATCTTTCGCATAATCACTTATTCAAGTTTCGGTCACGCCTAATTCGTGTTATGTCAGTGACCTTGTTTTGTTGTAAACTGTAAGGTAGCCTGCGTGCAAGCTCTCTTATTTGGGCGAGCGAAGCGAGGCACGAGAAAACTCGCGAGCGAGAGGCGAAGCCGCGCTCGCTTTCGCGTCTCCTCTAGCGCGCCTCTCGCGCGTCTACTTTTCACGATATCCCGCAAACGGAGAGCTTGCTCGCAGGCTGTAAGCTTAAAGAAAAAAATTCGTATCGATAGTTCAGTATTGAAGAAGAAGTTGACTTTTTTGTTTTGCAGCTCGGTTCTGGGTATGGTATCTACGCAGGCTTCCAGGGGGCGAAAACACTCATTAATCTAAAGGATACCTACAGGGAGCTCGATCAGGAGGGAGAGAAGCTTCCAATTGATTACAAGTATTACAAAGGTTTGTCTCTTTCGTTGCAGTCTTGGTCGGACTCATCGAACATTTCGGAGGTAAAAGGAGTTATCATCAAGTATCCTGTCTTTTTTTCAGAACTCCTGGTTAATAAACTATCACATGGGACCTTATCACTTTTTTGGAACACAAGAGATTATTTTATCTCTGATTCGACTAACCATCGTTTCATTTGAAATCTCGTCAAGCTTTTAAAAAATGGTTAAAAATACAGTCTATTCCCAATAACTAGAACCTTCTAGCGAGAATCGAAAAAAGCTCGAGTTAGCAGGAATAATTCGAGTTATCGGAAGATCGAAGCAAATCACTGGAAATATGGAAATGGGATGTGGAATGAATGCATGCTGTAACATGCACACTTCAAAACTTGATAAATCAGGCAGTTCCGCACACTGTTCTCTTAATCATGTTAACCGGACTAACAAAAAGTAAAGACAAAGAATACATGGTTTTTGTTAAAGTAATGTCAATATTTTTAAGGAAATTAAAAATTACTTCGAGTTATCGGGAGGTTCGAGTTATCGAGGGTAAAATTACAGTAAGGAGGAGGAAGGAAATCCAAGGGAAATCCGTTTTGGTTCGAGTTATCTGGAGTTGACTGTAACTGAGGTGATTGTGATTTTTAATTATTTTAAATGAATAACTAATTGACGATTGAATTTATGTGGCTCTTGCAATACTATATATTACTTCTAAAAGTCACGAGAATAAGCTGTTGTTGCTTTTGTCGGCATGTCCGTTTAATCTCAAAAAGGTTGTTAAACGTCCATCGTTTGTAAAAAGGCTAGCCTATCCTCTCCACGCTGGAGTTTTTAGGGGAGCCGTATTTTGCTCCCTGCGTAGGGGGCTATAAAAAGGCCCTTTATGTATCAGTTCTGCTGTGCACGCCACACACTGAGTGTCCTTTTTGCTACTTTTATCATTCAGGAGTCGTCAACTTGCTTTACGTTGCGGCCGCTATCAGCATCCTTGGGCTACTGGTCAATCTCATGTTGCTGTTTTCGTTTTGCACGGTAAGTCGTATTAATAAAAGAACGGTTCTTTAATCTGTGACACTGAAAAGTAGGAGCCTTTATGGACATAATTTTAAATGACCTTTGTTCGTTTCTCTTCGCTTTTGACGATCCCTTATAACTGTACAAATCTTTGTTTCCTTCACTGCCTTCCGCCAAATAAAGCTCAATTGACATATAAACATTTCTGTTAACAGGTTCTGAATTTTTCAAAGATTCATCTTTATTCTGGTCAATGTATCACTCGCACTGAAGCAATACGCATTGAATAACAGTTAGCATTTTAATTTTTTTAGTTCAGCACTGTTCGAAGCGGTTTAAGTCTGTTAGCACTGTAAGTACCTGTTTCTTTAAAGACTGCAATAAAAAGCAAGGCTGACAGACTCTACATCTGGGAATTAGCACACTCAAATGCGTTTTCGTTTGAAAACGTCGCCTTTGAGTGACAGCTCGGTCAAATTAACCTCGAGCTCCCTTCTCAATCATTTCTCAAATCTTCCCGGATCACTGATCCAGATCCTTTGTTTTCAGAGGTTGGTCATTGCAATATGGATTTCTTAAAAATTAAGCTTAATATAAATATTAATTTGAATTTTTCTTTTCTCTTTTAATTTTTTTAGAGGAATCGTTTTTTGGCGCTGCCATACATAATTTTTCACAGCTTCTCCGTTCTCTACAGTCTGGCCGTTACCATTTTCCTTATTTCAATCTGGCATGGGGTACGTACGAATCTTATTTCTTGATGTGACAGCTTGGTCGAGCGATTGAAGATTGAAGTTCGGAGGCCCCTAGTTTAAGTCCCGCCCCTATCGATATAGGGCTTTCCACAAGTTGCTCGGCAACTTTTTGGCAACTCCTTGTATTTCGAGCAACTTTTTTCGTTTCGAGCAACTTATTTGCATTCTGAACAATTTCTCAAGTTATTTTCTAATTCTGACATATCGGAGCAGTTTTTTGTGTTTAAATTGGTTTTTCTTCCATATTTCACAATGTTTTAGTACACAATTTATGAACTTCCTGTTAAAAAAAGGGGCCAAATCCTTCCCCCTGGGGCAGATCATGGGCGCCAGATAGAAGTAGCTGGGCTAGGTTGGCGGTTTTTGGAGAAAATTCAAAATTGTGGACGAAGGTTCTCACTTGACTGACTTGAGTGTCTGGGGTGAAGAAAGTCGTTCAACAATTTGTATTCTGTACTTATTTTTTCTAACATGTTGTAACTCTTAGTTTAGTATACATCCTTTTCTTTTTCACCAAAATACGACGCGTCAGTCTATAGAAAAACAGTTTGGGGATTTGTGGATCTAGCCTCTCGCCGCCCGAGTCCCTACACCCCCTTCCTACTTACTCACACCTTTCCAAGGGCTTATCCCTCAACTGGTTATTTAAAGATGAGATCATCGTTTCTGTACTAAACTAACTGTTTTTGCTGTTGCTTTCTTTCTTTTTACGATTACAGTTCCATTATAGTTTTGCCGTTGACATGGTTGCCCCCGTGATAACGGTATGTATTTCAAACCGTCAACGAATTTTGACTGAAAAGATCGTTAACTATAAGGTTAAAAAAAAGAACTTGTAATTGCTTGGTAGAACTCAACTTACTCTCAATTACTCATTTACTCACCTACTCACTTACTTTCATTATACTTATGTACTTCATAATTGCTTTTCAGATCTACTTTATCCTTGTGGTGTACTCGTACTTTGAGAGCCTCCGTGAAGATCCCTCTGGTTCCATTGCGGGATTTGTTGACGGAAGAGGAACAGTTATGGTATGTTACTCTTCTATGCCTCTCTGTCCCATGTAAACTTTGATCCCATCCTGTAATTTCTTTTCCTTTAGTGCGTCTTTTATTATCTCTACTTCCATGGTTAACGCTCTTCGTTTTTCCAGAACCATATTCCCCTCATTATTCTCTTCTCTCCCTCCAATAAGTCTGTCTATCCTTTTCTTAAACCTTAGTGTATGACCACTCAAATGAAAGAAATGGGTACTCACATGGGTCTGAAGTTATTTTTGATGAAGTCATAAAAATGGGTTTAATGTTTTTTTTTTTATCTGGCAGATGCAAGTGGGAGGTCCTCCAGCTTACGCAAAGTTTTGAGCTGCAGAAGTTGTCGAGTGGCGAAAAAACTAAACTGCTTACAGTCGCCTCTATTTCTATTAGATCACCGAGACCGAGCACTTACTAACTAATGAACGAACATCCTGGTGTGCTTCGCTTCTTCAAATGACTGAGGCGATACCGTTTAAGATAAGATGGCTGTCAGTGATAGCAAGCGCTCGATCTCGACGATTTTACGGAAGCATAGGCGACTGTCTTGAAACAGTTTAAAGTAAAACGTCCAGTCGTTGTTGTTTTGTTTTTGTTTTTTTTTATGTAGATTAGAGCTTTTTATATATTCTGGCATAGCATCGAGTAGCGATAACATTTAAATGAGTGAAAGTAAAGCCCAAAGATACATTGAGTAGATACTTTTGATATGCTAAAAGAAGGTCCATTCAACAACTGCATGGCACTAGCTTACTGATAAGTTCCAGCCGGCACCAATTTAAAACTAAGATTTAAAAGTTATTAAGGATCGAATAATTAGAGAAAATGTCTTCAATTAGCTTGCACGTTTGTAAGCCGGAGCCTATTAATTTTAGACTAAATGTAATCATGTAACTATGTTTAACGATAAACGGTGTCAACAAGAGCGGTAACAGCCCGGAAGACAAAAACAAGTCCACGCGAGGAAGCCAATCTTGCCAATACTTTCGGTTACGATTCTCTGTGCTGGATTTCATAGGGGCTGTGGTTAAATACCTAACAACTTGTAAAAGTAATTCTTAAGATTTTTGCTTGCGTTGACAAGTTAACGTAATATTTTCTTATTATCATCGATAAGCATACAGCAGTACGAAGTGAGTGTAAAAACTAGAATTAAAGTCCTGCAAATTGTTTGCTCTGCCTCCTCGTTGTTTTTGCCCGGTAGAAACCGCGTGTGTATAAAGTAGCCTATAAACCGTGGCAAAAACCATTTCCGATTAATGCTACAGGCCCCTTGGTCCCAGAGACTTTTCTTGCGCGGTTCCCGGTTTCCGGTAAGTCTTAATGGCGCGCGTTAGCGCCTGCCTCGTACCCAGACGTCTCTCTTTGATGTGCGCGCAAAGGAAGGCGGGAACCTTTCCCATGGTCCCTTGCGGTTCATCACCAGTCACTCGCGTTTCGCGCTCGCCTCTGCCATGCGAAAAACGAAGCGCCTGAGGTGGAGGCTGCGCTAGCGCTATGCCGCTCGTGGCTTTGGCCTTCGGCCGGCACAGATCCGCTGAAGATTTCCGCCGCACGTAAGAAAAACCTGAGAGCGCCTCGTCTGACCTCAAAATCTGGATCTGACAATGCTTAACTGGTCAGGTCAATACATTTTTAACTCGTGGGAACGCGCGAGCGTACCACGAGTAATTGCAGGGACTAGGATATGCAAATTAGTCGCCCGCTTCCTCGCAGTAGACGGACACCGGGTCGAGGCTTGTCCGAATTCGAGAGTGCAAAGATCTATCGTTTCCGAAGAAGCACACACTCGCCGAAATTCGGTGTGATCAAATTCTTATGAGAACGTGCATCGATCGTTTGTGTCGTTCTCTGCCCAGACTCAGAGTTTTCTTTGTGGCAAATTTTCTACAGCACGGTTAGAGGTCTTACCAAATTTAAGACACGCAGTAGTCTTTCAGATGAGTTCGATAGTTAACTTCGGGATTGGATTGACGAGAAGATGAGCATTTGCTCTTCGACTCCGCAAGATCACGGGGGATATACAAGTTCCAGCTTGCTGGAAAGTGATCAGAAAGTGAGAAAATATCATGTCATGATATTGTTAAGAACCTGTATGAGCCAAAAATGGATGCGATTTTGACCATTAGCTTCAAAATAACAGCGGAAATCGAGATAAGGCAGTGATGAGGTAACATATGTTTTCCGTCGTACCACGCAGACGTGGTGTATCGGCTTTGTAAAGCATAAAATGTATGTTCTTTCCTTCATTCATTGCCTCGAAATTCGTTTACACTGTTTTTGCTGTTGTTTTTTTTTAAACTGTCAATAGCTCCGTTTATGCGGCTCGATCATCTTTCAACGGCGTTTATGGTGCAGAGTTTGAGTCCTACTCCGCACCTTTGTTTCTTCCATCTTTCTTCTTTTTTTTTTTCCCCGTTTTTGTTTTGTTTTGTTTTTGCTTATTGTTTTGTTGTTTTTCTATAACCAAAATGATAGCGAAAGTTGGCCACGTTATCAGCCTTTCACGCGCTATTAGCCACGCTATTGGACGGTACAGGAAGAGAATTAAATTGGTTTTATTAACTTCACTCAGTTCACTGGCCCAGGCTTTTGGGAAGGGGCCCTTAAAGAGTAATTTTTCCTTATTTGTAAGTAAATTAACCAATTGTTTATAAAATAACGAGAAAATGAATAAACAAATTTGGTCTCGGAAATATTGAATTTTCAAACGGTGCCGTTATCAATTAGGCATGTAATCATGGATACTGATCATCTTTATATAAAGGATCTAAATACATATCTTATCTAATTATCGCATATAATGTAAGATATGTATTCCGATTGGCAACTAAAAATGACAAGAAAGAATTGAAAAACCTAATAAATATTTTGCTGAGCTCTGGTTGGCCAATATCAGCTGGCGGCCGCTAATTAACTTGCCGACACAGTTTCACATTTCCTTGTCTCAAGGAAGGAAGAAAAGCAAAATTGAGAAGCCTGCCGGAGAGCGCCATCTTAAAACACGGGTTTGACAAAACCATGGCAATTCTTGTGCGAACATGTTGTTGTGGCTGTGACTTGAGGACAGGCATTTTGCTTATCGGCTTTTTGGGAGTGGTAAGTAAACACCAATTTAACTTTCATTATTACTCCAACAGCGGCGGGCAACAATGTTAGTTTAGCTTAACTTTAAGTGCGAGTTTTGCCCATGCACTTGTTTGATTCAGTGGGGATCACTCAAGAATTTCAATTTAAATAAGTGCTACGTACTCCACTGAATAATCTCATACTTCTACCATCTTTGTGTATGTTATAGTCTGAGGCAGTTTTACTTAACCGGGAGATACCGACATGCGGAAAAAGGCCAGCAACTAAGGTTCAACCTCACTGAGGTTGATAGGACTTAAAGATGAATATAATGACTGTGGTGATCCCTTCGCCAAAATAAGATTAACCGACCAGAGCAACCGGTTTAATCTCTGTCTTGCTCTGTTTGATTGAACTGATATTTTGCAAAGACACCCAGTTTGAATGGAATTTTTAAAATCGAGCTGTCATTTCAGGGTCATGATTGTGTAACAGTACTGTAGTTTGCAAGAGTCATACCTATCACTGATAGAAAATGTTCGCATAAATTAAAGGCAAAATGTATAGTTCTCATTTTGCGTCTGCCACGTGGTTGTGCTCGAACTTCCGCATTATTGAATTGCCTTTCAGTTACCGGTTCAGTCTTTTTATTCAAAAGGTACCACTTTTGTTTGCCAAGCACCTCATTTTTCCTTTGAAGCAACGTTAATCTCAAAAAGAAACTAAAACTTCACTTTTTAAGCCTAAATTAAACTAGCGTAGGATTCTCATAGCTTATTGTTAGTTCTAGTTATGGACTGTTATAGGACTGTTATAGGACTGCATGCATGTAAACTTATCTAATTTCAGTTTTGTATCGTGTTTTAGTTTTGTAGTTTAGCCCACAGTCTTCATTTCTATACAAAATAATTTCTGTCATTCTGACCACAGGCCGTATAAGCCCCCGGCTTTGGCTTTACTGAGTTTGTACTATATGAGCGATGGAATAATAAAGTTAAAGTTAAAGATGGAACTGTTTTTCAGTCGTGACAACGTATTGAAAATTTTGGTTTCCGTTAACAACACACGACGCGCATCATTAACTGAATAGAGATTTCACGGTCTGCATAATTCTAATTCTATTCCTTGTCTCAAGGAAGGAAGAAAAGCAAATTGAGAAGCCTAGTCTGCCGAAGACCGCCAACTTATAATTAAAACAGGGGTTTGACAAAACCATGGCAATTCTTGTCCGAACATGTTGTTGCCGCTGTGACTTGACCAATCTTCTTTGACGGAACTGCTTTTCAGTTGTCACAACTCATCGAAAATATAACTTCCTTAACGCTAGAGGCGCCTCATAAACAGATTTCAGGGTACTATGTATGCTGTTACAAAAGTTTGTGCTCTTTGCACCAGTGTAAGTTTAATTATGTCTTTCGAATTTAGACATCTTTTGCTTAATTTTATACTGGTTTTACTCTTTTTATTGAGGAATCTATTTCTTCACATTCTGATCAAACAGCGCTTACAACTAATCGGATACAAGCCCCATTAAAAAATAGTTTTGTAGTAGTTTCGTCAGCCATTATTTCTTTTGTGCATGATTTGCTCTTTTGAGTGGAAATTTTAAATTTCATGGTGACTTATTGTGAGCCATCCACCTGCCTTTCCCTTTTAACCAAAAAAAATTAAATAAAATTGATTCAGCAAACGAGCAGCAAGAAATCGGCAGAAATGTATAAAATAATACTCAATAAAGCTAATACTCTGATTCTCTGGGTAAGACACGAATTATTCTTTTATCAGTCAGTGGGTGAAAGTGTCGCAAGTACTCCAAACAATTGTACTGTCTCGTTGTTTCCAGCTTACTACATTGAAGTTTGCATCAATTACCAATCGCCCTGAATTTTCCAATCCGCAATGAGCATGAAAGTTTTCAGGCAACCACTCCATGATTTTAAGAACGAAACTGATTATCAATTCTTACTTAGTCTACCAAACAACAACTTATAATGGTCAATGTTTAAAGAGAAAACTTTTTAACCTTAGATCCGTGCATTTAGTCGGCATTCGACCAAATTAAACCTCGTCTTTGTCTCTCACAGTCTACCAAAAGCACAAACAAAATTGGCCGTCCATAACTACGGCGGCACGGACCTGAATTTCTTAGAACTCAGGAAAACGGTAAAATTATTCTATTACAGATCGGCTGTGGTTATGGGGCCTACCAAGGATTAAATCGCGTCAGAACACTTATTAATCTCAAGGAGAAGGCCAAGGAACTTGACAACGAAGGAGAGATGCCATTTGATTACAAATATTACAAAGGTTTGTCAAGCTTTTAATTTTCGTCTTTCGTTCCAGCCTTAGATCATGAGAAATAGAAAAGAAGTTTATTTCTTTTAAAGTGTCATTTTTTCCATTTTTTTTCAGTTTCTCTTCACCGCAAAAATTAAGAAGATGCAGTTTTAAAATACTCATCTGTTCATTTTGTGGTTGTTGTTGGGGTACTGAGTTATTGTAACAGTCTGCGACCTTCTTCAATTACCCTGATCTTACAGAAGGGGTGGAGGTTGACGGATCCTGCAGGAAACGCGAAGGAGTACCCACAATTTAATTCTAAAACTTCAAATCCTAAACAATTTATGTTACTTGTTAAATATTTACCGGAATTTTAAGGCCCTTTTCTGACTAATCAATTTAAAAATTGTTGTCTTTAGCTAGAACGATTTTAACTTTTTGAACTCCCGTTATCAGACGTTTGAGAGGTATTCAAGAGGGGGACTTAACATGAATCACTGCTATTAGAGGACAGCCCACATGTTACACGGTCAGGCTTCATGTGTAGCCTGCGTAGCTGGCGAGATTCCCGGCGGGGTACTCGATATATCCCTGGGTGTGGAGGTGCGGCGCGGCCCCTCATACCCTGATCCTGTTTAAGACAAATATGGCTGATTTTCCTACCCTGTTTAAGACAGAATTCCGATTTTTGATACCCTGTTTAAGACATTTATCCTGTTTAAGACAAAAATTGATAAATCGATACCCTGATTAAGGCAAAAATCCCGAAAAACATACCCTGGCTGGCCGCACGTCCTCTTTAAGCCCTTATAAGGGAGTACCCCCAAGGGCGAGATTACAGGGGACTTGCTGTTGTTTTTTAGCGGCGGAGCCGTGCGAATATTGGTAGAAAGTCATAAAACCCAGAGAGCAATCCCGCCAGCTACACAAGCTAAGGCTGCACAAGCTGTTATTTTATTTCTTTATATCTTTATTATCGTTCAGTTGTCATCAGTTTCTTCTACGTAAAGGCTGTTGTTAGTATCTTGGGACTACTGGCCAATATCATGTTGTTGTTTTCCTTTAGCATGGTGAGTTTTATATCTCTGTATCATTGCTCAAATTAATAATTATATTCATACTACTACACTAAAAATTTCTGATATTGGATTGGCTTAGAGCAGTGGTTTTTCAGGTTAATTTGAAATACCTACATGTGAAAATTACAAACCTTTTGCGGGTAGTAGTATAAACAAATAATAGCATGTCTGTACGTGATAATTGGCATAAATACCACTCGTGATATTTCAAAATTGTCTCAAATTTCACTTGTCTAACGGCTCGTGAAATTACGTATAACAATTTTGAAATATCACTCGTGGTATTTATGCCAAATATCACTACAAATCATGCTATTACCTATACTAATACTGCAGTATTTCAGTTTAATTCTGTGAAAAACCGTTTTTTTTCCTATTATGCATAAAAGATGCTTTTATTCCTTTTCTCCTTTTTTTTCTTTTTAATGAAATCGTTAGAATGAAGCGGAAGGGAAATGTTATTCTCAGCGCTTCTTGGCGATTTTCTAATTCATCTATTATATCATAGGTGACGAATTACTTCTTAATTTTGGCGCGAAATTTCAGCGTTAATTTGTAATTTCACTTGTGAAATTACAAAATTGCCATGGCAACCTTCTGTACGTCTCAGTGTCAAGATGGCGAAGAAGTTTTAAAATGCCGTGAAAGAAGATAACAGGGCACAAAAAGACGCTTTAGAAAACCTGAACACACAAGAGAACATCAAGAAGGACTTTAACAGGTATTTTGCCGAAAAAGTCTGAAAATTGCTGAAGTTTATAAGCCAAATTTAAGGTCTAAACATTTGAGAGAGTGGAGTTCTCGATCGATACGTTCCAGGATAAAAATGTCAAAAATCCAAGATTGCTAACACAATTCGTCACTTATGATATTAATAGGTAATCAAATGGTATACTAGTGAAAATAGGGAATAATTTCACTTGCGTTTTGTCCAAATCCTTATAATTTCCCGAGCCTTAATTTCACTCGTGACCATTTGATTACACATACTAATTTGATGCATAAGGGTTGTTGCGTAGATCTACCAAGATCCAATGCCTTTGTTTGTCTTAGTTAGTAAGTATTGACCTGGTTCAAAAGAATGCAAATCTTTTAATTTTTTTTCATTATTTTTTTTTTAATAGAAAAATCGTTTTTTGACGCTGCCATACATAATCCTTTACACCTTCACCGTTTTCTACGATCTCGCCTTTAGTATTTTCCTGATTACAATTTGGCACAAGGTGCGTATATAACTTTGTGCTATTCATAGTTTTGCAAATGATGAAGAACGGGTCTTATTTGCTTTAGGGGATGGAAGGGCACGGACGGTCAGTATCCCTTTTTTCTACATTTATAAAAATATTAGACTCGTTGGGCCGAGAAAAATGTTTCAAGAGACTGTCCCCCTCCCTCCCTTCGTCGATCCGATCCCCCCTTTGAATGTTACTTCACAGAAGTGATCCCCCCCAATA
>BOPM01000266.1:49055-71188 GCA_022179025.1 Porites australiensis | reverse complement strand
AAAAAAAAATTATTTTGGTTTCACAAACGCGTCCTCTAAAGTTCATTTCCGCTCCACGGAAGGCCAAACATTTTATTGGTCAATTATGACACTTGATGACAGCATCAAATGTCGGTTCGCGAACTCAGGCGTGACAGACCAAGTGGGTGGTTTTCAAAATCCCGGGGTTTGTCTGCAAGCGTTTCCTTCCTTTCTTCCCCACCCCCTCCCCGCTCTTTTACTTGCGCCACTTTTCTCGCCGTCTTTGACTCTCGTTCCTCATTCTTTTCTCCTAAACCATACAGAAACGCTTGCTACGCAGGCTAGTGGTATATAAGTAACTCAGTGTGTTGTCAATCGTACATGTTTTTACAGTGTATTTCATAAAACTCAAGCCGAAGTTGAAGAAGCTTCATCCAAAGCACGCGGGTTTGGAACCCTCTCTCTCCTCCGTTACACCATGAAAACAAAGCAAAATACGTACAAAATCAGTGTTCTTGTCATTTTAATAAGATACAACGAATATTTCCTTAGTAAAGCCACGACGCAAAAGATAAGACTGTTCAATGATGATCATGTCGAATCACGCAAGCCGAAGCCTATTTCGTTTCTCAGAAATGGCCCTAGTAATAACGATCTTGAAGATAACTTTAGTTTCAACGACTGCGCGTGTATTAAATGGGGGTAATAGTGGCTGAAAAGTCCCGTAGAATAAATGTCTATACTTCAGCAGAAAAGATCTCATGGTATCATGCTTCTTTAAGTTTTTTCTCAACGAAGTGTCACTTCCCGTGGCAATCTTGGCAAAACAGCAAGTTTCTCATAAAATTATTCCATAGTGTGACGGTGCTTACGTAGCCTGCGAACCGCAGACGCATTTCCGGTCGTCGCTTCTAGGGAGAGAAGCGACGACCGGAAATGCGTCTGCGGTTCGCAGGCTAGTGCTTACGCTGCCTCGGCGGGTTCTGATATTCTGTAAAGGCGAACCATATTTTCCTTTAAAATCTCCTGTTCCCACTTCTATTAAAGGTTAGGAAGGCCTGAACATGAAATAAAATGTTTTCACAATGACGTCATCAAACTCTGAAAATAACGAGTTCTTCTGAATTTTGAGCTTCTTTCGTTCAACGGTTTCAAACATCTTTTTTCATTGCGTGGGCAGTGAAAAAACAGGCCATGTTCCAAAATAACCCAACTTTCCTGTCGATATGATATGGGCGTGCTGCCAGAGAGAACACCACTTCCCGTATCCTATCAACTGGGATCATTGTACAAGGAACATGGCTCATGCTAAGATCTATTTGGTTATTTTTCCATTTCTGTTGGCTGCAAATTACAGTACTCAAGGTGAGTAGCATAATTATTCTCGTTGATTCCGACGCCTTGTGGTCGCACAATTGGTGAAGCAAAGCTCATACGAACAAGGAACAGCCGATCAGCTTGGCTAGCTGTTTTTGCTTTAAGAAATTGATAATCGATTACTCAGCGTATTAGCATTGTTTATGACGGGAATCATTTTGTTCATTAGTTACCAAACGATACGATCGATTACTCGCTCAATGAGTGGTATATAAGTAACTCAGTGTTGTCAATCGATACACATTACAGCGTATTTCATAAAACCCAAGCGAAAGTTGAAGAAGCTTCATCAAAAGCACGCGGGTTTGGAACCCTCTCTCTCCTCCGTTACACCATGAAAACAAAGCCGAAATACGTACAAAATCAGTGTTCTTGTCATTTTAATAAGATTTCAATAACAAAGACAAAAAATATCCAGTTCCACAACACTGAGTAACCGGTTTAGCTTCAAGAATGGGATCTTTTATAGTAACGACAACGTTGATGGCCTGACGTCAAATATGGCAACCGGAAGTTGATATTTCTCTTTTCCTTTCAATGATCTGACTCGACAAATTCGTACAGTGGGAGCTAAAACAAAGGCATTCAGATTCGTTGAGTGAAGCGAGACCGCATCGAGCTTGACCAGGAACAACACATGTAAACCAGTTTCAGTCGTCATAATTTCCCCTGCAAGGTTTCACGTACCTTCTGTCGCCCCATGCAAGGGAATCCAAGACAGTTTTGGATTGTGGATTCCGGATTCTTGCAACTGGGTTTCAGTCTCAGTCAGTGGAACTTGGATTCTGGATTGCAATCCTAAGTGGGAGTCCGGATTCCTTGAACAGTATTCTAGCCTGCTAGCAAGCTAACCGGAGCGCACCCCACCGCAAGAGTTCCACGGAGAGCTTGCTGGCAGGCTAACTGTAGTTAGGATTCCAAAGCCAAGGATTCGGATTCCACAAGCAAAAGTTTCCTAGATCCCGGAATCCGGATTCCCTTACACAGGGCAACTTAAGGGCGAAATCGTGCTTGCAACTCGCGCGTATACATGTATAAAGGAAAGCACTTACTGTTAATATATATAATATATATATATATATATATATATATATATATATCTGTGTGATTTTGCTAAAAGGTGCCCGCTAAGTTTTCGCTTGAACACGGACATCACCCGTGTTCAAGCCAGTGTAGCCGCAAAAAAAAAAACAAAAAAAAAGGGGGCTTGTCGTCTTGCTAGGTGTCAGCAGAGAGCCCAGGCCCAGACCTATCCGTGGGTGGGTGGCCTGCTTGTTTTGTGTAAAAACCAGGGTTGTAGGGAGGGGAGATTTTGTCACTTTGATTAGAGGAGATTAATAAAGTTATTATTATAATGATGATGATGATGATGATGATGACTGGAATTATGAAAACATGGCTTCAGCGAGTGTCTAAAGGTCCTATGCTAAGTGCGTCCTTGGTACCAAGACTTTGACCCTCCCACCCAGGACAATGGGTGACTATCTGCACCTCCCACTGAGCTCTGCAATTATCATGATAATCATTCAGAGGCCTGCTTCAGCTGGCTAGGGCAAACTAAGACCAAGGTACTCGCCAGTCAAAGCCTGCACTGAACACTGTTGCTTACTGAAGGGGTTGTGTCAAAACAGCCCCTTTCCCTACCCCACTAGTTTTGACCCCAAGGCCTGATCCACCCACCCACTGTTAGGGCAGTCCCTGGGCTATCCAGCTGTACCGACCAAGACCTCAAGCCCCCTACATTTTTGGGCACCGGACTGGCCTGGAGCCGGGCTGCGCCTGGCGCCAGGCGAAAACCCAGTGGCCACGTTTTAACAAAATCAGACAGATATATATTAAGAGATTCTGAATGTGCTTTAGTGTTAAGTGTTATTTGCCCATGTAATTTGTGAGCGTTGGCTGTTAAATTGACAAATTTTTAATGTCCACTGTTTCCAGAAAAAAACCCATATTCTTTTTGCGTTGTCAATTCTTATCTGCTCTTAGAGAATCGCTAATAGAATCACTCATGGACTATGAGCCTGTGTTGAAAGGGGCTGTAGTCTATTTTTCGAGCCATGCGCATTAGCATTAGGGGAAACCTAAGAACGGCCGAGACCAGTTTTTATAAGCCAGCGAGACTGAGCTCCCCATGCCACACAAAGGTAGCCCTTGTTTTTACTAAAACCGCTGGACGCCACAACCTGGTTGAGGTCTTTGTTATGTAAGGTTTTCCGGACCAATCTCGTATCAAGTGCCCACGATCCTTCGGTCAGCGTCGAGAGGGAACGATGCTTACACCACGTACCTACCAAGTCGAAACGTCATGGCCGTATCGATAGGATTTCCGACCTCCGATGTTGTTTAAGCTCTATTGAACTTTAACAGCGGGGTGGATTCTGCTTTCGATAGCCATAGGAGCAGTGTCAATTTTTGACCTTGTGAATATAACGACGAAACTAAGGTCGAAAATGTTCGCATTTCTCTTCGGAAACCTTCGGTAGTCTTTGGACATCTTTTGAAATAATCGCACCCGTTGAAGCTTTGTGTAACAAACCGAAATATCAGGTAAATATAATTCACCATTTTATTTGTTTTCTTTCTTTATTTTTTCCGTCACTCCCTCTGCTGTAAGCTCTACTAAAGATCCGCTTGAACCTCACTGGTATGTTTCTAATCCAAGGCAGCCTTGGATTCCATGCTGTGGATACCGGATTCTTCGTCAGTGGAACTTGGATCGCGGATTCCAATCGTTAGTAGGATTCCGGAATTCTTGTGCTGTATTCCGGATTCCAAAGCCCAGGATTCTGGATTCCACAACTTAAATTTCCCGGTTTCCGGATTCCACACCCAAATTTCCCTGATTCCGTTATATGGGGCCAAGTTTTAAAAATAAGAGTTGTGTGAATCAGGCCAGGTACTAATCCTTAGAATAACAAAAAAGGTTAAACTTAGGATGGCAAAACTCTCCGGTAAAGCATAAATTTCAGTGCGCATTTCAAAATTTATTCGTATTTGTAAAGTGGTAGGTCACTGTTGCAGTTTATCAAAATAATACTGTGATCGAAATACAAGCCTTTTTAGTGGTACCCACTGGTTCCCATTACGCAATGGTCATCTGTGCTATACGTGACCGAAATTTTGCCATACCTGGAGATTTGTACTGTTTTTCTTCCCGATAGGATCGACGAGAGTGTGACGCTGTTATAGTTATGGTTTGCATATAAGGAGTACTTCTCCTTCGCAGCCGTTATTAGGGTCGTCACGCAACGTTCCTCCCCACTAATGGCGTTAGTGGGGAGGAGCGTTGAGGGACTACGCTAAGGAGACTCATAGGAAGTCGGGGTTGTTAACGTCCTTTGATTCAGTTTCATTGACGGAAATCCGTTTCTATCGAAGGTTTTGAAAATAATGGTAAGCTTCGGAGACGCGTTCCTTGATCAGAGAACCACATTTATTTGATCGCAGGTTACTCTGTAGTCTCTGAACAGTAAACAAGATCACATCGCTTTTGGCGCGGGATTTACACTTTCCCTTTAGTCTGTGGCGTCAAAAAATAAAAACTAAATAATTTTCATTTCGGGGGTTTTTAATTAACAAGAACTGCTGGACAAATTTACGATGAGCGAGAATTAACAAGACATGGTATATTTATTTAGTCTTTTGATAAGAAATCTAATATTCTAAATTTTCCTTTCTTTTTTTATTTACTTTTTTAGACATTGTTACACACAAAGGTAAAGAATTCATTCTTAGTTTTATCGCTCAGCATCCCCAGCAACTATCTATACCATATGACCGAGGGAACAACACGCTTTACATCACGACCCTCGAAAACACCAAAGTCAACGTCCACGTTCCTTCTCTAACCCAACAAGGGGATCAGCAGTTCTCTGTGAGCGCTCTGGGCGTTAAAGTGGTCACTTTACCAGGAGAATTACGTTTTGGTGAATTCACTGGAAAGGACACAAAGGGTATTCGTATCACAGCAAATAAACCGATATCTGTTTATGGATATGGATGGATTATCCTAGTGTCGCAGCACGTTGGTGAAGGCTTCCTTGGGTTACCTGTGGATGTACTCGGAAAGGAATACATTGTCCCAACGTACTCTCCTATAGCAAACTCTATTGTGCTTGTTGTAGCTCAAGAAGACAATACCCAGGTGTCTTTTATGTTGCGCCTACCGAGGGGTGGAAGAGTTCATTATGGAGATAGATATTTGTATAGTGGAGACCTTATTAACACGACTCTAAATGATCTGGAAGTGTTTCAAGTTCAGGGCGATAGTGATCTCAGTGGAACAGTCGTGACATCATCCAAACCTGTTGCTGTGTTTTCTGGGGATGACTGTACTATGGTGCCAGCTAACACATTCCCGTGTAATCACCTTGTAGAGCAAATCCCTCCGGTAAGCGTTTGGGGTAAGGAGTTTATTACCAACCCTACCCCTGATAATCTTGGTGGAGATGAATTTCATATCATTGCATCAAAAGATAACACAGACGTTAACGTGGACAGGCAGAGAAAAGGGACGCTTAACAAGGGGGATAAATACAAGATTTCTATACCTTGGGATAAGACTTCGCTGATAACCACGTCTAATCCGAGTCTTGTTGTGCAATACACCAGTGGACAAGGTGTATGGCCTTCAATGAGTATTGTGCCTCCAAAACAGTGGGCCTGGAATGACTACTCTTTTTACGTTCCAAGCGATGGCGTCTTCTTCATAAATGTTAACATTGACACAAGTTCAGTCGTTGGTCTACATGTGAAGGGCCCATCATGCAGCCGTGTGCCTTCAAAATGGAAGACTCTTCCAGGAGGACAGATATCTCAAGGTGTGCTTCATTTAAGAAAAAGTCGACTTTACCATATTTATCATGATAACCCCCTTACAAGCTTTACAGCCGTTGTGTATGGAATTACTTTTCAAAAGATGTTTTCATTTCCTGCTGGCTTAAGGTGGGAGTTACCCACCGACTCGAGTTGTTTACAAACACCGACTCAAGGAGGAGATAAAATTGATAATGACTGCGATGGTACTACTGATGAAGAATTAGGCAATGGTAAAGACGATGACAATGATGGTCGAATTGACGAAGACCTGGTCTTAACACCTCCGAATATTACATTTCCCAAGAACTATGTTTCCCCAGCACTGTTGTCATGCGATCTATCCTCAGATACAGCGGATCCGGAAAAAGAGGGGTTTTTCCCAAAGGTGGATCTTTATTCGACTCAAGGACTTTGTTTAGTACGTGGAAATACCACCAATTACCATCAAGACTTCGTTGTAGGTGGCTTTGATCCATGCTATCGTAAATTTGACCGTGTGTGGACTTTTCAAGACGCGTGTGGTGGTAATGAAATTAAGCATACACAACATATAAAGATCAGTACCCTGAGCGATCCAATACTCTCCTTTCCATCCGATGTAACCCTCTTCTGTCGAGACGATATGTACCTTCAACCACAATTTACAGGTGAAGTTTCAACCAGGAGACCATCTCCTAAGACGTGCAACATTAGCAGGAACGTCAGTATCACTCACAAAGATACCTATTATGGTGAATGTTCCAGTAAAGAGGCAAGGCTAGAGCGAGTATGGACTGTGGAAGATAGGTGTCGCAGCGACATTGTGAAAACTCAAATAATCAAGTTGGTACCTAAAGGTTAGTTCCAAGGTGTAGGAAAAAGGACAGTTAAGCAATGACGCGCCCAATCAATAAGCTCATCAATTGTTAATTCTAAATCTAACTCACATGACTTAAACGAGAATCATTGTGGTACCTACCCTGTGCACCAGAATAAGCTCATCAATTGGTAATTCTAAATCTAACTCACATGACTTAAAAGAGAATCATTGTGGTACCTGGCCTGTGCACCAGAGGTTTTTTCTCGATTGTGGAAGAATATGCCAGTTCCGCGGGGGCCGCAGACTGATACATTGACCGAAGCAACGAGCGACGAATCTTAAGTTTCGCGAGCGCGTCACTATAAAGACTTTGAACTGAATCGGAAAACTCCGAAATTTTTCTGGCACCCATGGTATGTGGCATCAAGAACTAACTGAAACGATTTTATGGTTCAACAGAAAAGAAGTGCGATTTACTATTTCCAGGAAAGTGATTTCTTCTCAGAAGCAGTTGCTATGGAGTATTAAAGAATACTGAGACAACACTGTATAAGTTGTTGTTATTTCTAAATTGTTTGCCTTTTCTTGCAGGATCAAAAAGGACTGCAAACTATGTGACGAAATTCAGCGTAACTAGCGTTAAATTTTCGGCTGAACTTGGAGATGAAACATCACCATCCTTTAAAGAAATTGCTACTTCTCTAGAAAACAAGGTAGATAGGCCTGAATGTTATGTCAGGTCGTGTAATTCTTTTTGGTACCACCACTACGCACCTTGCCCTGGCCGTCAATAAATCCCCTGCGGTTTATATTTTGTCACCTGCGCTCGACGGACTTTGAAGAGAAAATAGAGGATCTGTGAAGAGGCTACGCCCAGGCCTCAACGTAACGTAAAGCAATGTTTACATAATAAATCCGATAGTCATGGGTTTCCAGATGTAAATTTGTTTGATTTTAATGTCTCTCCTGGTCGATTATGGTAACGTTTTGTGTTCACTCGCGAACGAGTTCAAGTAAAACGCAAATGCTTTTTCTAAAGAAGGATATATTACAGGAATATTGCCTGTTTTGAAGTAGATTCATTACCCGATCGACCCGATTCAGTACATTTGACCTTTGTGGCCTTTTGTCATTTAATTTGTTTGTCATTCGTAAACAATAGGTTAAACAATATAACTACTATGACGACCAATCAGAGCTCCTGACCGGATTCCGGACAGATTTTACATCATCAGTATGGAATTTCTGTCGCCATGCACTATAATTGTGCATTGGGCACTGTTTACTATGCTATGTTTTGCTATCCCATACTGTACTTATTGAATATTCCACTTTGCTTTGCTCGGCTCTGCCAGCCTTGTTTTTAAAAGCCACAAGGAGGGACCCTTGGCTGAAAAATTTCCAGCTCCTCGGAATAACCGCCGACCAGGCGGAGACTGTAACGCAGTCCAAGAATAAGGTCATGTATCTGATCCACTAGTGACGTAATATTCGTATAGAATTTATTTTGAGTACAATGAGGATGATGATGAGGATGATGATTATGATAATGCTGTACTACCTTATTCTATGCTATATACTGTGTCGAGTCATGTTATGCTATGCAAGGCTAGACGATGGTAGTTATCCTATTAACCTTGCAGTGAACGTTTCTGTTTATATTTTCTTTTCATTCTTTGTAGATGGAGAAGGCACTACAGTATTCAAAATTAGGCAATTTTTTCGTAGAAGCAAAAGTTATAAAATTTAGGTAGGTTTGGAGGAACTCACTGATTACATCGACCGAATTATAGGTCACGCTTAAAGGTGGTCACGTGCCATGTAGCTCAGTGGTGATCATGATAATGATGATGATGTTGACGATGAGACGATGATGACAAAGAGGTGTCATGGGTAGCAGTTCTAGGGCTTTTTCACCTTTTTTGCTAACAAAAGTTTCCTTTGTATAGTAAATGTCTCCCATGCAACTAACATGTATTTAATTATTTTATTTTGTATTCTGTAGTAAAGGCAGCCTTATCACCAGCATGCTCATTAAAGTAGACATGCAGGGGCAATTTGATCAGCAGAGCCTTTTTGACATCATGAATGACACTCTGGGCAGTGGAACATTGGGAAAATATCAAGTGGATCCAAGGTCAATTGCTTTAAAAGGTGAATTCTCCCTAATTAGCCTTTTTCTACGTTTAGGAGGCAGCATGGCCGGGTGGTTAGAGCGCTGGACTTACAATTCAGTTCAAGTCCCGCTGTGACCGCTAGCTGGATTTGTTCAGGGTAATCCCGAGTTCAAATCCACGCCCATTCTTCTAAATAACCATCTTGTTTGCCTCAGGCCAAGTTGGGATTCTTAACCCTGTTACATTTGAATTAGATTATTTGTTTCAGGCATTTGCTCGGCTCCACTGAGCGATTAGTGCTGTAAATACTGCCGAGGGTGAATAATTATCTCTTATTATTATTATTATTATTATTATTATTATTATTATCATCATCGTCGTCGTCATCATCATTATCATTTTTTGACCGACAGGGAAAGTATATTTAACAATTATTCCTCGAGCCCGAATGGGCTCTGAGTCAATAGCCCAAGTAGTTGGTTAAAAATATCGCGAAGAAAAAAAAATAGCTAGTTAAAGCTAGACTTTACCCCTTTTTTGCCGTCAAAAAGCCCGCGCTTTTTGCTACTAGTGGACTATAACATATAGCCTAGTAGTAGCTCAGCCAATCAGAACGCAGCATTGAAAATAGACCACTGGTTGGATTTTACTAACAGATGATATCACGTCCTCTTTCCACTATACTCTATATCGCATCTTAGCTTCTACCGTTATTTTTGACTAAACCAATATTTGTCATTTCATACAAAAACAGACTTTGATGAATGTAAAGATCAGGACCTGAATAAATGTCACGAGAAAGCAAAATGTACCAACACCGAGGGTTCGTACAATTGCACCTGTATCGATGGTTACGTTGGAGATGGCTTTCTTTGTCAAGGTAATGGTTGCATTTTTGTTGTCTACTTTATAACTATCTATATGATGGTAAATTAAGTCGTTTTTTCCAGAGCTTGACAAAACTTTTCTTACTTTTCCCTCCAGCTCCACCCTCCATTTACTACGCTGATCCACCAAAAGTGTCTGTTACCAAAGAAATCGTGAAACTTACGTGCAATGCAAGTGGTTTGCCTGAGCCGACGTTTTCGTGGATAACACCTGATGGGACCCTGGTAAATTCCACGGTATCAGCTCCGAATTTAGAACACCTTGAAGACAATAGTAGAGTTATAAGAGGAAATATGCTCCAGAACGATGGTTCCCTCTTGATTTTCTACACCCGTGTGGCCGACCAAGGCATGTACAAGTGTATCGCGACTAATATCCTGGGACATGATGTAGGGAAGGTTAATCTTACAGTGAGAGAAGGTGAGATATCCCTTCGGCTGGAGTCGTTGGGGAAGGAAGGTTCGCCCCATGTAAGGGAATCTCAGACAATCTTCGATTTGGACTCTGGATTCCACGCCATGGATTCCGGATTCCAGGTACTGGATTCCGGTTGATTCTTTGTCAGTGGTACTTGGATTCCGGATTCCTTGAGCTGTATTCCGGATTCTACATCAAAATTTTCCCAGATTCCGGAATTCGGATTCCCTTACTGACATGTGACAAGAAGGTGACCGGGAATACGAATCAGACCAGCTCACTTCACTATGTCACAAATTGAAAGAAAACTACGGAAAAGAATTAAAATACACTGAAGGAGACAGTAAAGGGAAGAAGTACAGGGAGAAAATCCACGTCGAGATTTTGAGTCATATGCCGTAAATAAAATTACTCTGTGTGTGAATTTCGAGCGAGTTGGCGCTCATCATAATGAAATTAAAAGTGCGCTTATACATGCTCTCAAGTGCTTAATTTATATTTACACTCAAAATTAGATTACCTAGGAACCATTATTAAGAAACTCTGTATTTCCAAAAACAAATTATATTCCTTTCAGAATCCCTGCACACTCCAAATGGGCTACTGAAGAACCATTCCCTTACATATATCCTGTCAATTGTTGGAGGTGTAATGGCTCTCTGTTGTCTCGTGATAACCATAATTCTTTACCGAAGAAGAACCCAGAGGAGAAGATATCAGAAATGCAAGTTGCTTTCATTGTTATTGTTTTCGCGCTTGTAAAGCTTGTCATAAATAGTTGAATGTACATGTAACTAGGAAATAGTTAAACCATACTCGTGCGTGCAATTTCTCCAGTAACTGAAAAAAATGCTTCATATTGTTGAAACGTCAAATGTAAGTGAACATGCCTATTTTCAATGATATGATTCCGTCCTCATCGCGCTAAATTTACACACGTCTTAATTAGTCTTGGATGTTTTCGTTTTTGTTTTTGTTTTTTTCATTTCTTAATTCATGTTCCTAAGGCGTTTGTACCCAGTCCCTGCTCGTTAGGACATGGAAGTTACTGTTCACTCAGGACTTACTCAGTTCAAATTGTTCATCCATTCAATATAACTTTTATCTTTTTTATACTATCAGATCAGTTTAAATTAAAAGACCGAGAGGACTTTCAGTATGACATCTTCGTTACCTTCAGCACCCTCGACTATCCCTGGGTCCGAGACAACCTCGTTCCTTTGCTGGAGAGAAAGCAAATCAACTACTGCATTCACAGCCGCGACTTTGTAATTGGAAAAGCGATCCTAGAGAACATGGCGGACAGCGTGTACAACAGCCGAAAGGTGCTTGCTGTCATTTCAGAAAACTATCTGGCCAGCAAATTCTGCCGTCAGGAATTAGATATGGCTTTGTACCGCTCGGTTGGTGTGGCGCCCAATCCCTCACTTTTGTTGATTCGTGTGGATGACGTGGACAAGAAAAAGTTACCTAAGTTGTTACAAAAGCAGACCTTCCTAGATTATACAAGTGCTATGGAAAGAAATAAGTGGGAGGAAAGATTGTTGAAACATATTGACATTAGTTTTGTCAAAAAAGATGAAAATCTTCTGGCAAGTGAAATTTCTACTAGCGTGTAGCTTATATTTTGGTGTTGTACTATGACAGGAGCCGCACACCTTCATGTAGACCCACCTTCAATAAAACTTTTGCATGTCCTTCACTCCGAAAATGGAATATTTCAAGAAGTGCACGTTATGAGAAGTTTTCCATACGGGTATTTAACAATTTTTTCTGATAGACTATTAAAGTTTAATCAATAAATTTCCAAGGACAGCGGTGTGCGCGTGATCGTGATAGGCCAGAAGTTGAGTGAATACTATAGAAACTGTACTCAAAAGAAGACGGAAAGGACCGTCTTTCAGTTAAGATTTAGTAGCACTTCATGATTTAGTGGCTTCAGCTTCGGAATTAAAGTAACGCTATTTGCCTGAGTTGAAAAATTTATGTCCCATTTAGAAAGTAGGATGTAGAAACAAGAATATATTTGCTTGTTTCTTTGCTCATGTTATCCCTACTCTTTTTTATAAACTTGCAAAAGGTACCCCTTATATATAGATCATTATTGGGAGTATTGCCTGGGAAAGAACATCAAACAACAACAACTTTATTTCTCTTGTAGACAAGAACTTGCAAGAATATACAAGCAGTATAATAATCATTAACAAAATTTAATTTAATAAACACAACTTATCCAATAAAAGATTACAGTATAGAGTGTTTTCACATGACGTCACGGCGGCCATATTGGTGTCCCAAAACAATGATGAAACGGCGGCCATGTTGGTGTCCCAAATCAATCCTCTGGGAGTTGAACTCTTTTCTTATGCAACTTGAACGCTTTCTTTTGTTCCAATAAATTTGTATAGATGCTAGCCACGTGAGTGAAAGCACTCCTTTCAAGCATTGATAAAAGTTATATCAAATTCATTGATATAAATCGCTAGGTTTGGGTTGAAACTATTCCCCACAGTGCTTAAAAAGAAATCAAATTGAATTAAATAACAAAACTAAATTAATAAGATACATACAACCCGTTGAACACCCAAAAAATGACATCTCGTTGGTGGGGTGACCAACTTGATGCTGTAGACATAGAGTTGCATCTTCGTCCGTGTTCAAATATTAATAAACGTTACGTCAATCTATAATCCGCTCAAACTATCAAACTGTTGATGCTTTAAATGAAATCCTAATTAATCATGCTGTTGTATCTGATGGTATTTTAGCTCGCATTTTCTCGAGAGCTGAATCTCTAATTATTCAGGAAGTAAAAAAAAATAATCCTATGAAAACAGTTTTTATCACCAAGAAAATGCTTAGAATGGGTCTTTGTATGTATAAGTACAGTTTTAGTTTTAAAAGGAAATGGACAGTTGAAAAAAACGTAAAGTAAGAAACACTTCATGTCATGTACAAGTTATAATGTTGTGTCTCAGAGCTTCTGAGTCCTGTCACCTCGTTTCATGGCACGTTTCGTGTGTACGTCCTTTCTATCCTTTGATATGAATTGAAATGTTGTAAATATGTGGGGTTTCGTATTCCTTGGTTTTAAATTCGGCTTATTTCAAGAAACAGTTCCGTAACCTCACCATAAAATGTAAAATGGCCTGAATTCATTAGAAACGGGTTAGTCTTGTACTTGAAATTGCCCGTTTAAACGGATCGGAAGTGATTATCTCACGTAGCCCAATTTCGATGTTACAACAGCCAGCTACAGCAGATATGTCACAACGGTTCGGCGAATAAGCATAAAAATTCTGTGATGCTTACAGCACTGTATTCCTCGAACCGAGAGAAGATGTCTGTTGGCTCAGGCGAATGACTTTAACTTCCAAACAACAGAGAAATACAGGACGTGAAAACGTTCTCACGTCGTTTTTTTTTTTTTTTCAATCTTTTTAGCCTTTCCGTAAAAGTGAATGTTTGTTCTTTATCGGTTGCTTCCGCTGGATTTATGATAAGGCGGAGCGCTGCAACATTTTCCCTTTCCCTCTGATCTATTTTTATCTTATAGCACGAAGTAAGATATCGTAGCTCATAATCAGGTTACGCGCCCGACCGCAGGTTAAAATCGTAGACTGAATGACAATTTTTATATGAGGCTGTTAGGCAGAGCGGTTTTCTTACCCAGATCACTTTGGGCGTCCATATGAATGGACCTGATTAGATTATGTCTAGGATAACTGCGGAACCTAGAAACACTACATATGAATGTACTTTTGTTGTAGACAAAGGACAAAATGCACCCTCTGCTTTTACTTTAACTACGAGAAATTAAAGTTTTCTCAAACGAAGAAATACAACAGTGAACCGGAGAAGTGTCAGAGATTTTTATGATTGTTTCGGTTTTTTAAAAAAAACCATTTTTGGCTTGAGTTGTTGTGATAAGATTTTATTTCTTTTTCGCCTGTTTACGTGACTCCACAATATAACTGCAAATTTTGAGGCCTTTTGGAGGACTTTAAAATGTTAAAACAGCAAAGCAGTCCACGAGGCGCTGCTTCGTAACCAGGCGGTTTCTAGCGGGTTCGCGAGCGACTGGAGCGACTTTGGTTCCGCGTTAGGTATCAAGACATTATTTAATTCAAATTAGATTGTTTATGATTGGATTACCATTAGGCAACAGTAAACATTAACTTAGGACAAAAAAAATATGTCATATTACACATCTACCTTCCCATAACGACCACGTCTCCACAACGGCCACTTTTGTTCTGTCCCCGAGGTGGCCTTTGGGTAGAGGCTCAACTGCAGGGATTTTTGAATCTTTATTCATTACTTCAAAGCAAATTTAAGGGGCGTATGTCTCAGTCATAGAACTAAACCAGGTTAAATATAGGGCGCTTTCCATTTAGTCAAAATTTCCGGAATTTCCGGTTCGGCGGTAAATGGAACACGTTTCGTCGGTTCGTCCCACTGGAAAATTCCCAGAAAAAGTGGAAAATCTAAAAAGGTGGTCCCGTTTTCCCGGTTGGAATTTCCGAACGGAATGTCGTGTTCCATTGACGTTTCTTGTAGTTTGTACCAGTTCCAGGTCCACGGTCGGGCACCCGGCCACGTACCGGGATTTGCGACCAAATGGAACAACTTTTTACCGATCGGAAATTCCACTTTTGCTACCACCGAAATTTCCGGGTTTTTTTCGTAAATGGAAAGCGCCCATAGTTAACACCAACACCACCATGATGTATGTAGCCTCGTTTTGAAACTGACAGTTTTTGGAACTCGGAAATGCCAACGTCTGTCGTACAGCTATGTCAAACCCTTTAGTCTAACGCTCAGCGGTAGTAGTTATGAAATGATGAATATATGAATTTCATATATTGTAACTGCGGACTGAAGCAATAAATCCCAGCAAGCCTGAAAAAGTTCAGGCGGGCATACGTTGCGTCTTTAACAGGTACAATCTTGCATATATTTCCTCATTCCGGGGTTCAAAATGCCAATATAGGAAATTCATCTATTTGTCATTTCATCTTTATCTTTCCCGGGTATAATACGAACAAATTTAATGATCAGCTCCCAGTTACGTGCCGGTTTTCGACGCAAAATTGTTTAGAGCCTTGCATCGGTATCGCAGTCAGGATTAATCCCGGCAAGCGCCCGATTTTTTTCAGGCTTTTTTTCGCAACTGAATAAGTTGAGACTGTAACTATCCATTTGTAATATCTATGCAACTGGCCTTAGATCAGCACCTAGTAGTACCGGAAGAGGCGTCATTTTTTATGAACATGGGTCAGTATAAAAATTTGATAAATTACTCTCACCGCGCCCGTCGCCCCTGAATAAAGAACGAGAAGTCCAAAGACTACTGCAAAGCTGATTTAAAACAACGTGTATTGTTTTTTATAACAATACTAGTGCTTCGGCTGGCCATAACAGCCTTCTTCAGGTTTACAGATGTTACTGAACTTATGTAACGATCACAATATTACATAGATGGAGAATGTCGCAATAAAAGGGAGAGGCGGAAATGACGTACAACATAAAAACTGGATTAGGAAACCCGCACCAAATCAACTGTTTTTAAAACTGTTTGTGAAGTAGTTTAAGGCTATTTAAACGATTTAAAAACTGTTTTTACCACAATTTGAGGTATTTTTATTATATTTCACGACTAAAACCAAAATAGTGTTAGAAGCTTGAATTGTATTTGACATCTATTGGAATAATATTTTTAACATTTTCCCAGGTTTTCCTTGTATTTGAAACATATTTGCTATCAAAACTACATTTTAAATACAGTATTTAAACTATATTTTCGGAAGGGGAGTACTGGCCAGTTGCTAAATTTTTTTTAAATACAGTATTTAAACTGCATTTTGGAAAGAAGAACCTAAAATCAAAGATTTAAAAAGTAGTTTTTACAAGGTTTTAATTAGGATGTTTAAAGACTATTTTGAATATACATACTTCCTCGTCTACGACCTTAAACAGCTCATAAATAGCATAGTTAAAACATGTTTGAAGAAGGTTTAAGAGGCAGTTCAATTTAAATTGTGGTTTGAAATGACGAACATCTTGAAATCTCTCCAAACAGGATTAAAACTAGTTTTTTTGTGTATTTTCACAAACTATCCTCATTTAAAAGGTATTTACTAGTAAATGTAAACCTGTTTCCAAACCTAACTTAAACAGGCTGTTTATAGGGTGTTTTGAAAACTGACCCGGCTGTCCCATGGTAAAAAATATACTTCAAAGGAAAAAAAAGTCAACCAAATTTATTTTCAAACACATTTTAAATACTGTTTTCCGGGTATTTTTAAAAATTGATACCCGCAGTCACGGACTTGAAAAACAAAATGCAAGACATGCAGATACAGTCTGCCAAAAGAAATAAGAACACGTCGTCTAGACACAGCCCATTCTACAAGGGCACTATTCATATAGATAAGCCATCTCGACAGAAGTGTTTCGTCGTCAATCCAAAAGAAAAACTGATGAGAATTCTCAATTCTGGACACATCTGATTTCTAATTAATAGTGCGCTTACTTAATAAGTACAATAGTGGCTATATGGTAACCAGTAAGTATAAACGCCACAAAATTATTAAGCCTAAGTCCACTAGAAAACAAGACATTGAGCTGCCATACAGTTGGGAGCTAATGTATCTCCCAACAAAAACGAACAATCAGCCTTAAACTTCATCAGTCAAATAAAGTATCGAAATATGCATGCATTTCGAGCACTTCGACGGGTTTGATAACGCGCGTAGTGTGTCACAGTGTGTGACAGTGTGAAAGATCTACCGATCCCCAATCATTATTCATCGAATCTCTCTGTGTATATCTCTACACAGCCAGATTTTAAATCAATCATTGATCAGTTACTAAGTTTTGAAACTTCTAAAATTCGCATCATTAACATGCAGTGTAATCTGCGGATCCTTCGCGTGATGCTGTACAGGCTTTGCGAAGTAATATAGTAGAAGTAGAAGTAGTAGAAGTAGAAGTAGAAATCTAAATAGTAATCTAATCGATTTTGACACAGAACCGCAGTTACGGTGAACAAAGATAGAACAGGGGTGGATCTAGGGGGAGGGTGCAAGGGGTGTGCACCCCCCCCCCCCCCTGCCCCTGTAGAATAAGCCCTGAACAAAATTGTATAAATAAACGCTCACCTCTCGTGTTGCATGAAGAACCAAACGCTCAAGAAATGCTTCCACATCGTTATCTTACGTTTATAAATCATGCTCGATGAATAAAATTTTCTCGACTTAGCACGCGCCCGGGGACTTTCCGCGGAATAGAGTCACGTGGTGAAACTCATGCTAAGGAACAAAGCATCTATGTATTTTAAAATTGTGGCGGACGGCTGTTGATGGTTGCAACTTGCGTTGCGTTGCTCTTTACTGGGCAAAAAGAGTATTTGTCGACTCTGTGGACTGTCCAGACGCGTAGATTTTGTTTTAATCACGAATCAAAATGTCTCCGAATTGTCAGCGACTGGCTTTTACTTTTAAAGGAACGGATCTAAGTTCAACTGGTGGACACACGTACTGTTTGAGTCTTCGCGATGCGAATAAATGTGAGTACGATTGTTCCTTATTTGAGAATAATCTGTTATTGGAACGTCTAGGCATACGTGTTATGAAAAGGACAGTTGGATATATGACCTTTCGAAGAGCGCTGTCAATTAATTTATTTCCAAGAGCCATGTTGGAGTTTGTCTATATGTGTTTGCTTACCGGTCGTTTTGATACAAAGTAATTTCGATACACCAGGCGATACATCTCGTTCAGATACGAATTGATTCAGTCGAGGTGTACAACCAATATTTCGCGACATTTGTTTTTCTTGCTCACGTGCAATAACTTTACATCAGGTAATCGCAATATTTTTGCAGTTTCACTATCGAAATGACTCTTTTCGTTTACAGTTAATTGATCAGATTAGATTCTTGTTCTCACGCCAAATGTGTCACGTTAATTAAGCTTTGTGTCCGTCCTCTTTCGCTCACACATAGCAATACCAACCACAAAACCAATAGTGAATGCTCTGGCTCAGGCCTTGCAAGCTTCATGATGATTTTAGTGGAATCAAAGATTATTTTGTTAGGTCTTGCGAGAACGAATGTATGTATAGTTGGCAAGTAAAATTCAATAATGAAATTATATATGATGGACATTTAACTTATTATATTGACTCAGTTAAGCCTAAAATGGTTATTGTTCTGCTTGGGAGTTCCTAAAAAGTTTCAGGAACATGATATTTTGACATTTAGTTTGTTACATGTAAACAATCAGGACCTTATACATGCATACACTGCACACATGTACAGCTGGTTCAATAAAGGTTGCTTTGGGCATTGGGAATTGAGCAATAGTAAGCTATTGTTTGGTGGTCACTCAGGGAAATCATTGCATTGTTTGGTATGCCCAAATGCCCAATAGCCAACCTTTACATAATCAGCTATATACAGTGTAGCCTCTGGAGAAGCGACAACCACAAGCTATAAATGACATCCAGTATTTTCATTGATTACATTTTAAAACAAAATCTTCTAATAATCTCCTGTCCATACAAACAAATATGCAGTGACAAGTGTTAACCTCTGCATCCTGTATCCCTGATCAGCGCTCAAAGTTTAAATTTGAGTTTGAGAGCACTTGCGCTACCAGATGTAAATTTTTAGGTGCGCTGTCGAAATTTTAGGCGCACAGCTGAAAATTTAAGGAGCACAGCTTATAATGTTGGAGCATCTAATAAATTCAAAAGAAAAAGTAAAAAGCTTAACAGTGCCACGTGTTTCGTTTGCAGCATGTATTTGCATGTGTCAGCGGTGTTTTTTACAAAACAGAAGAGTCTAGGATGGAGTAAAACATCGAAACAAAAAAGAACATTCGAGTTCATAGAATCCTTTGGAAGAAAAGACCAATTGAACATACACCATCTTTCTAGTTCGAGTCCGTAAGTATAGGTGGAAGCAAGTCAGTCGCACTGTGCTTTGGGTTTTATGGTGCATAGGTGCGATTACACATGAATTTTTAGGCGCACAACCAAAAATCCAGTAGCATATGCGACCAGTTAGTCGCTAACTTTGAGCCCTGCTTATGCATCAAACTCTCCAAAGATGCAAAATAATAGTATTCATGGTATGCATTCCAATGGAAACAAAGATCCATAAAAAATCTGAACATGTGTATTTGTAGAAATATCCCATTTGTGCAGTATTCTGTGGCAGTTATTATGGCTGTTGTTGAAGGATGCATATTTCCTTTAGCCTTTAAAAGGACTGTATTTTAATTTCAGTGTACAACAGTTTTATTTTCTACTACTGTAGACAACTAGAAGAATTTACAAGAAAATAATAATAAATAAATAAATAAACAGTATATACAGTAGCGGGACACCCAAAATAACTAAAAAGCTATTTAAACTAGCTAGTTAGATCACAGTTACTTTTTATCTTTGTTTCGGAAAGGCCAATAACATCGAATTAATGCTGTAGATCTGATAGCAGCATTGTCAAACCATCATGGTTAGCAGAAAGGCTTCTTATGTTGAAATGAATTGTAGAAAAGAAAGACATAGATTTGCTCTGAGAAGGCATAGATTTGCTCTGATTATGCTCTTTCTACCGCAGTACTACAGAGTTTTGGAGTGTGTCAAGCTAAAAAGTCAGATTAACTGACTGGTTACACAAAGGTCCCATCATTTTCAATTACAGACTGGTATATTTTTTTTATCTGAGACTCAATATTTTTCACAAGATGACTCCCAGGACTCACCATAACTATTTGTAACCAAAATCACTGAATATATATTCACGTCTCCAACTTTTCCATTGAAAAGCAATACCACCCAAGCATTCTGTTGCACCATTCTTGTACTTAACTCTTTGAAAATAGACAAGTAATGTCCTTTAATTTTCTGACAATCCCAAAGAACTGCTGTTTATTTAAGCTACGCAGATATTGCTGCCAGTTTCTTTGTATAGCCTGTGCTACACTGTATTATCTAGCATCAATTTTGTTTGCCTTGTTCATACTCCTTATGCACTAAAGAACAGTTATAATTTATCAAGTCCTAAAAAAAACGTTTTCTCAGGACCTACATCTGTATGAGAGTGAATCCTCACTTTTTTCTCTAAATTCAAACAATTGTATACAGACACCCATTGACCTATAGTTTTTAGGACAATGCTAGTAATAATAACTTAAGGAATACAAAAACCTTTTTTCAGTCAACAGATTCGGTCACAACTTATATATTTTGGTTAATCTTACTAATACGGTTTCTTTCTTATCAACTGTTTGCTGTAATAAGACCTACAGTGTACATGTGCTTTTTCAAATTGAAAAAAACAATACCATTACTTAATTGAAACAGCATGTCAATGTTCACAGATTTTTAAGTTTAATTGATGCTAGTGTCCTGTTTTATTTCTCTAGCAGTACTTTTTATTTTTTTCTATGGTCCCCTCAGTGTCTGTATTAACAGAGTTTCACAGTTTGATTAAAAGTAATAAATGTCAAACAGTCATACAGACTTCTTGTGAAAGTAGGACAGTATCATGGAAATTAACAACAAAAACAGACTGTGATGTACAAGAACTCAGATGCTGTCAATACAGTGTAGATTATATATTTTGTACTCTAACCCTCATTCCTGAATTAATGGAGGAGGAAAATTGCCTGTTCCAGCAACAGTGCAAGTTACTTAATGATTATTGGATAAGGCAGCTAGAAGGCTTAGTTTTGCCAATTACATGTACAGTACTTGTTATTATGAAACTTTGCCTCAGAGAAAAAATTACCTCTAAGCAATTTTAAATCAAGCTTCATAAAGAACAAACAAATATAATAATGTCTTTCCGGCATTCTTATTTATTTTAGTTATACCAGTGAAGTCGATTCTAGTTTTTGTTAATTTGGCCTATCTGTTTCCAGATCTGTAGCTGTTGTTTCATTGAATGATCCTCAGCATGCAAAGAAATTAGTGTCTGATAGGCCAGGGCTAGTGGATTTTGCCATCGGGCTAGTGATTTTTGTTCTTAACTTGCCCGACAGGCCAGTGATTTTTTTGGGGGAAAATTCAAATTACAGAAGGATTGTAATCAATCCTGCTAATCAAAAAGGGTTTTGGGGCTAGTTGAAATGACTTGTGGGCTAGTCCATGCTGGCTACAGCTTGCCCGAATGGCAGGCTGTAAAACTGACTTTCTTTGCACCCTGGATCCTTTAGTGTTTTACTAGGCAGTTATTACTGTACCAAAAACGTGTGACCTTTGTTTTGTACAAGTGAATTTGGCTAATAGTAATGTATTATAGTAGGAAAGAAAATATACTATCTTTAATTTCCTTTAGAAATCTTCATTAAACCTTTAGTTAGTGATTTCATTAGACAATTTTAGAATACACTTTTCTAGTAGTGTTTTAATTTTTAACAAACAATCATATGTCATGAATATGGTGAGTTTTAAAGGAAATTCCCAAGACATACATGTACCTCGTTTAGACAACTCCAGATATGTGATGTCATTTTTAAAGGGTTTTTCAGCTGGCCTTTAAGGGTGTTTTTGAAAAGTTGCGGTTATTTTCAATTTTTGTTACAAGGAAAATGCTTAAATTTTTATTTTCTTTGTAATTAAAAACACGTTAAAACACCTTTAAAAACAGGTTAAAACACCTTTAAAACAGGTTAAAACCTTTAAAAACAGATTAAAACCTTTAAAAGCAGATTAAAACACCATTAAAAACAGGTTAAAACACC
>BOPM01000266.1:31112-44889 GCA_022179025.1 Porites australiensis | reverse complement strand
CTTTAACAACAGGTTTATAAAATACCATTAAAAGCAGGTTAAAACACCTTCAAAAACACATTAAAACATCATTAAAAACAGGCTAAAACATCATTGAAAACAGGGTTAGACAACATTTAAAGACAGGTTAAAACACCATTCAAAACAGGTTCAAACACCATTTAAAGCAGGTTAAGACACCTTTAAAAACAGGTTAAAACACCATTAAAACAGGTTAAAACACCTTCAAAAACAGGTTAAAACACCATTAAAAGAAGGTTAAAACACCTTTAAAAACAGATTAAAACATCATTAAAAACAGGCTAAAACACCATTGAAAACAGGGTTAGACAACATTTAAAGGCAGGGTAAAACACCTTTCAAAACAGGAACACCATTTAAAGCAGGTTAAAACACCTTTAAAAACAGGTTAAAACACTTTTAAAAATAGAATTTGGTACCTGTTTTAAATGAAATTCTCAAATACAATTAAAACAGTTTTAAAAATATATAAACAATATGTTAAAAATAGTGTTTGGTTTGGTACGGGAAAATACTAAGGATATGGATTACAATAATTCGTCACGGCGGTTTAGGCCATGAGGTTCAAGAGTCATGGCCATATCTATCAAATGCAACTCCCTGGCCTTACGAACTGAGTCACGTGAAGAATGAATTTTCTCTAGTGGGATTAACTGCATGTCAGTATGAGAATGGTTAGAGTGAGAGAGAAAGTGTTCAGAAACAGTAGTGGGTTTAGATTTAATGTTAGTTTTGTTGACTGCACGTCTGTGTTCGTCAAATCTGTCCTTGAGACGTCGCTTAGTCTCACCTATGTATTGTAAATTACAACGGTTACATTGAACCATGTAGATCACATTTTTAGTGTTACAAGTAATGTGTGAAGTGATGGAGCGTGTTTCACCTGTAGCGTAAAAGGTATAACTTGTGAGGCCGTTAGTAATGTATCGACAAGTGGCACAATAGGCCACTTGCACTAAGAGGTCACGTGATCAATGCTTCCTTTAAACAATGAGTTGGAATCTTGCTGATGCCAAAAATTGACGGAGCGCATTAAAATTATCTTACACCCGAAATTTGAGAGGAAACGCATTTAAGAGAGACATTTTATGGCACTTTGATTTTTCAGCAAAGTAGTAGGATTTGTATTGGCCGCCATGTTGGAGGGCATACTCTTGCCCTCCAACATGGCGGCCAAAACAACTTTTTGCTTGTATCTTGTTAAACGTTTGATAATTACGCTCAGATGTGCTGAAAACGTTACCACATCATATTTTCAACAATTTCCTTGAATTTTAAGTGCAAAATTTCTGCTCAGAATGAGGTAATTTGTGGTTTTTAAAATCACGTTTTGGTCACGTGACCAGCTACGAACTTACTCTTTTTAAGAAAATGGTGAGGGTTTGAAAAACTAAATCACTATTATTTTGTTTAACATATGAACCACTAATAGTTTTTTGAAGGCAAAATCATATAACTTTCATTTTCATAAAAATGATGTCACATGACCTCTTAGTGCAAATGGCCTATTCTGTCCACAACTGAAGCAGCCTGGCGGAAAATGATTGGTGGATATTATCGGTGACTGATGTCAGAGGAAACTGCTTTTATTTAGCTTTTCCTTCAAAAAACACAATTTATTTCAAAATATATATAAATTATTATTTTATTAAAATGCATTCATAAATTATGCGAAATTTATCTGCATGAAATCTTTTTGTAAAATTTCATGCTTTTCTACAGAGGGTAAAATGGTATTTTCTTTTTTTTTTCAAAACGTTATTTTATATTTTTGCCCTTTCAAAAGGGATACAAAAATAATTAATAGCTTCAGTCTATAACGCTGTAAATGCCTGCTGAGATCCATTTTAATGTGGTGAATTTCCTACAATTTTCATATTTACTTGACGCTTTACTTAATGCTTGTTTCAGTCAAGCGCTTTTAGCTTTCAAAGTTGTTATAAACAGCTGCTGGAAACTCTTTAAAGTTCCTGTTGATAAAACAGAATTTTTGCTTCAGCTTCAAGCTTTCCCTACGGCTAAAACTCAGGGTCAACATTCCTAATGCTGTATGATCTTTCAGGTATTTGAGACTTCAAAAACTATTTTCCATGAAACGAAAGGAATATCCGTAACTTACTTTACTTTTTCTTTCTTTTTTTCCCCTTTTTGTTATTTCATTATTGTCCGTCCGCCATTAATTATAAGACTGAGAAGAAAGGAAGAGTTGCTGCCGATAAAAGTTGATCAGAGCTCATGATTGTAGTAATTTAAGGCCAATGGTTGATGCAAACCTTAAAAGCAACGTACAATAGGCATTTAGCCTTTATATAAAAAGAAAATACCATCATATTCCATCTACGTAGGTAAATGGGTCACCCGCCTACCCCAGCTACCCTCGTCAAGATCATGCTCAAAACTTGGAGGAACAACTTTGAATGGGAGGGAGGAGGGAGGTCAGTGTTATATCTCACAGACCTGTGACTAGCAGCAATTTAAAGCATGAAAGGTTGCTTTTTCGTGGGAGTGTCTCAACATTTTTGCAACTGGTTGTACCAACATTTCTCGAATGGATAGAACCAAATTTTTCAGCCATGGGGCTACGCTATAACATGCTCGTCCCACCGACGGGCTGACTCCTGACTCCTTCCCAGAGTCTGTACGGTCGGCGTTTTGTCGTACGCTTACGTCGTAACCTAATTTTTCTCATATGGATAGATTACCAAATTTTCTCAGAGATGTGTGAGCTCCTTGTTTGTATTGTCCCAGTGCGCCCCTTGCTCTCCAGTATGGCGGATGTGTACCACGTGAACGGCTAGCTGCAAAGGGCCTATTGATTTATTTAACAATTAGTGAATTCGGCTTTCGTAGGATATGAAGAATTAAGCAGATCGAGCAGGGTGTTATCCACCCAGGCCGAAGGTCGAGGTGGATAACACCCTCTGAGAGTTCATTAATTGCTTTATTATTCATTCAAAATAATTCCTAGTTTAAAAACATAAGTAAAACATGCTTACCTGCATCGATGTTAAATTCATCTTCGATAGTGTACGTTTCGGTTTGTCCAGCTCCGCAAATATTCTCTAAATAGCAAATGTCGCCCTCCGAGTTGTCTTCTTGCTGTTTTTACCGTGTTTTTTGCTATCATTTCGCCTAGTTCCAGTTGCAGTTCTTGCTATTGAAACGAGTGAAATGTCCGCCATTTTTTTTTTTCACAACCAAAACAACTCAACCTCGTCTCAAGGTCTTCTCGGTAACAGTGCCTTAACCTGTAGCGGGCTGCATTTTTGACGTCGTTTCGTCGTTAGACACAAAATTCTTCCAAATTTGGTCATCAGTAACTGGTTATGGTGAATTATGCGTGTGCTTTTAGCCAATCAGGACTGGGGAAATATTTTGAATGAACAATAATGTAATTTAACTGAAGCAATAAGCAATATTGTCTTTGAATATTTTCTAGTGTCAACCATCTCCAACCCAACTCTATCTCCAATAGAAGTTCTTAGTAAGGAAGCCACTGTTGCCCTTTCTGTTGTTGGAGCAATCCTGTTCCTCTGCATCATCCTTGGGTTCGTCTTCTTTTGGTTTATACGCCATCAGCGGAAGCAGATTGTGGAGTATCGTAATCAGCCTTTTCCAGTACACACAGGACAACACCAGGTAAATTACCATGTAAAACGAGCTTAAAATGAAGCCACTACATAACAACCAGTGCCTGCTTGGATTCTGCAACTTATTTTGGCTGAAAATGATGTTTATTGGACTGCATAAATTTCAGACCCCTTCCATTACAAGATCATACTCAACATCTACAATGACAACTTTAAACGTGGAAAAACGGGAGAGGGAGATTTCTTTTACTTGTGAAAATTTTGTCTCAGAGGAGCAATTAAATTAAAAGGGGTTTTATAAGCAAACGTCTCTCAACCTTTGTTCAAACATGACGGCGAAAATGAAATGAATTTGCGATCTTTCAAACTTCATCTCGATTAACGTCATCCCCTTTGATACGTGAAACGTAAATGACTTTACTTGGAGTAGTTGAATTTCTATCATGGGGGACAGCCAAGTTAAAAAGGGGAAAAAATTATCGTCAGTGCCGGTTAACGTCCTTCGCAAAACGCGCATTGGGACTAATTTTTCACGTCGTAGTCGTGCAATTAAGTTTGATGGCCCGTGCAAAGTTGTCGTTTTTGGTTGTTAATCCGACCCGCTACTGTTTTACCTTCTCGTTACCGTCGTCGACTCTCTTTTGCTTAAAATCTTTAGTAACCTTTCGAAAGTGCAGGGCTGCTTTACTTATGGCCACTTTACATTCGTGTAAACTCTCGTGGCGTTGGACACTTTTGAGAATGATTCTATATTTATCAGCATCTGAGTTGCTTGTTCGAGGCCAGTCGACAGACATAATTTGCAAAATTGCAACCATAGATTGCTCCTCGTTTTAAAATAGATGTATGCTCACGGATAGTAAAGATGGCTGACATTTTGTTCATTTCATTGCAGGCTACGAACCTGTCTGTTCCGCAAAAATAGTCACGACTTTTTTTTTGTCGACCTACCGTGAACGAGGTGCCGAGTTTCTTTGCGGAGTGGCCATAAATTTAAGTCTACTTTTCAAACCTAAACTGGCTTTTGTTTATTCTTTGACTCGATTCAAAAAGTGATCTATTTCCCTGAAATGGCCTTCTAAATTGAGGTAATACTCATGAACCAAACAGTTTCCAGTTAGAGGGAATGAACTTACCATTGCTTAGACTAAATAGGTCTCTATTGTATACGTTAAGTAACAAAATATTTCTTGATTGTTTTAGATTGGCAATATTCGTACACTGCTTGAACAATGTAATGATCTGCCTTATGACCCTGATTTCGAGTTTCCTGAGGACAAGCTCATTCTTGGGGAGGTGCTAGGATCAGGCGCCTTCGGAGAAGTCATTAAAGCAGAGGCTATAGGAATAAACAACTTTAGTCCCAGAGACAAAAGTCAAAAGAAAAGTCAGCGGCGACCTAAAATGTTTCGTCAACACAGGGCCGGCCATGCGTACCAGGATCCCAGAGGCAGTGCGTACACGAAGACCATCGTAGCTGTAAAGACTGTTAAAGGTAATGTTTCAATTCAAGAGATCTCTATTTCAACTTGTGTAACATTTACCATGGAACAAGGATGGCTGGTACTTGTCGGGGGTTGGTGGAGGGGGACAAAAAAGGAATTTGGTTTATAGTTACTGTAGCAGCTGATAATATGCAGGGGAGGGGACGAGTTACCAGGTTACCTGCGCGGTAATGATTTGGGAGACGGGGTAGGGCTGATTTGGGAGTCTAAGCCTACCAGTGGAAAAAACTCCAGCCACGCCCCTGGATTCAGCATGGGTGAGGTAGGCAATTCGCATAGGGCCTCTCTCATGCATGAGTACCGTTCGTGCTCATTCCTATTGCTGAGGTTTGTGCCCAGTTAAACTGAACGTTGCTTGTGACATGGTCACATGGACTCCACTAAACCCTGTGGAAACTGCACCTTTTTAACTGACCGAGTACGATATTTTGGCACTTCAGGGGGAGCTACTAAAGAGGAAGTAAGAGACCTGGCATCAGAGCTGAAAATTCTAATTTACGTTGGAGAACACAAAAACATTGTAAACCTCCTTGGTGCTTGTATCAAGCAAGATCGTATCCTTGTCATTCTGGAATATGCACCACATGGGAGTTTACAAAAGTTCTTACGAGGCAAGCGAGATGTTTATGACGCAACCTGGACTACGACTGCGAGCGACCCAGAGATAGGATTGAATATATCAAATCTTGTAAACTACTCTTACCAAATATCCCGTGGAATGGAATACCTGGCATCTAAAAAGGTAATGTAGTAATGTTGTCCCGTTCAAGGATTCCGACATTCCTGAAGAAAATTCAGTTCTAACAAGAGCTGTAGTGGCTCTTGGTTGTAATAGACCTTTTTGGCTTATGTTTTATTTTTCCATTTCACACCACGTGATGTTCTCAAGGCAATTTGCGTTTTGTCTTTTCATAAAATACATACATACATATGCTCGTGGATGCACGAGCAAAGGACAACTTTTGAGAGGAACGGTTCTCTGGGGTACCATCAAGTGGTCTGAAAAGGGAAGACAAAACATACAAGCTAAAAAGGTCTATTCTCCAGCACTTGCTTATTTTCTCCGTTTGGCTTCAAGGAGTTTTGTCATGATTCAAATCGTTCATTCGATTCTGAATCTGCGCCTATTTGTTTGTTTTTCGCGTTTAACAGACTATGACTACTTGAACCGGGGCGCTTGAAAGATTATTATACAATTAAATCGTTTGAACGTACCGTTTTTTTTTTTTGAAAACAAGCGATTCTCTGTTAATGTAAACGGACCAAAAAATTCAATGTGTAACTATGAAACTGTTGATATTACTTAAAAACCGTTTGAACTTACCTGACTTCTCAGGAATTATCCCTCAAATTTAAAGAGAATCTTTTGTTTTCATAAACCGCCATGATTATAATGATTTGTGTTTGGATAATCTATTTCCAAAAGCCCAGCTTCGAGTATTCGCACTGTAAGAGTTTATTATGAGAAATAAGTGGTAAAAAGTAAAGTAACTCAGAGAGAGGAGACCTCAGTGGCGAAAAGCTCGCGCAAAGGATTATTATTATTATTATTATTATTATTATTATTATTATCTCCTTCTTGTTTCTGATGTCTTGATTTTGCATTTCTTTTTTCAAAACATATCTGTTTTATATAGTGCGTTCACCGAGACTTGGCGGCCAGAAACGTTCTTGTTGGAGAAGACTACGTCATGAAGATTGCTGACTTTGGTCTTGCTCGAAATATTTACAAGAGTGACTTATATGTGAGGACAAACAGTGGTGTTTTGCCAATGAAGTGGATGGCGATAGAATCTTTGGTTTTGAGGAAGTACTCAGAGAAAAGTGATGTGTAAGTACAAATGACATTTAAAAAAATGAATGAAGGGAGAATATGAAAATATGCGGGGATCGTACTCAAGGATGACAACTATATAATTAGTGCGTAACTAGGCGTTCAAATTAAAAAGAAGCTGGCCTTTTGATTACTGCGATTAAGTTAAACTTGCCATAACATAGTTTAGTAGGCGCTCTCCGATTGGCTGAGAAGTATGTTTGTATGCGAGTAACACAGTTAAACGCAACCACGCAACCATGGTTTGAAAATCTCGACAAGTTTACTTTATTAACCCATAACTTAGAGGCATGGAACTTGAAAAATCTTTTAAAACATGCTATATCAAAGTTTTTACGCTCAAGACGACATTTTAAGGGGGAACAAATAAAGACAAATAAAGAAGCCTTGACTGTGCTCCGTCTGTACGTTGTAAAGCACGCACGACTGGCAGCGGCTAGAACACGAAAGAAGTGTAGGGGGGAACACGAGATGTAGTCGAGTGTTTCTCTCTACTTCTTGAGTAGTACAACAGAATAGAGCTCAGTCAAGACTTCTTTATTTGTTTTATGAATATAAAGAATCCGTTAAATTCCCCATGCATTCCTTTTTAATTTTCAAAACAATCTTTATTTTGTTTAAAGCAAAAGAGTGTCGTCAGCATATTTTATACTCTCATAAAGCACGCTTTTGCAACAGCGCACGTTATATCTGAACTTTATTATACACGCTTTTAATAAGTCTGGGCGCCATCTTGAATTTTCAATGAATGACGTCATCGCGGAAAGATCATACACGTGGCCAAAATGGCTACCAAAGATGAAAGCTCTGTTGACGTTGATTTTGCAGTGTGTTCATATAAAAAGGAATGTTTTTACTTTATATCAAGAGGAATATTTTCTTTATACAATGTCTTTATGGGTATGTTATCGTAACTTTAAAGCTTTCGTGCAAAGATATTCCTGGATCGATGATATCGAGGGCAAACGAGAGCTGATTTAAATGAAAAAAAAAAAGGGCTGTGTATAAAAGTGGGACGGGGACAAGGGGACGGGGACATCGGGACGCGTGTTGGGGACTTTGGACTTGGGCACATCAAGTATGGGACGTAGGGACGTGTGGGACCGTGACGCGGGGACGTTAAATACATGGACGCTGGGGACGCGGGATGTGAATAATTATTGTAAAAGTCGGAGATAAAAGCGATATCTCTTTCTTCGTGAAAATGTGTTATTTATGGTCAACATTAGATTCCATCTTCAAAAACCACATTGGACACATTTTACACATCTATTTCTTCATTGCCCCCGCAGGGATTTCGCCCAGAGGCGAAATCCCGAGGAGGCACCCTAGTAACTCGCGCGTATATTAAGGACAGTACTTACAGTTCAAATATACAGTCAGTATACCAGAAAAAATCTCGATTTGCTCGAATAGGGGCCGCGAGGAATCGGTAGGTAATGATGACGGTTCTATTGTTTGCGCCCGCAAGTACGAAATGGTTAGGATGACGTAAAGACAGAAAATCCCGAAGGGACCGCTCAGGTAGATTTGGTGACATTTATTGTGGAGTCATACTTCGATACTCTTTTGCGTTACGCAGTGACGTTCTGTGGAGCAGTTGTTTTGAAAGTTATGGACCAAAAGACACTCGTTAAGCGCAGATGAGGTTATAAGGTGCGTTTAATTGTGTATATATCAAGTTATGGTTTATTAGAAATCAAATGCCCTTTTTACTGGGCTGCCTGTGCGGCCCAGTTCGGTCGTGGGAGGGAAGACACGAGGGTCTGGTACCGAGAAACGATGTTCTCACAAATGGTTTCATATGGGGCGCTTTCCATTTAGTCAAAATTTCCGGAATTTCCGGTTCGGCGGTAAATGGAACACGTTTCGTCGGTTCGTCCCACTGGAAAATTCCCAGAAAAAGTGGAAAATCTAAACAGGTGGGCCCGTTTTCCCGGTTGGAATTTCCGAAGGGAATCTCGTGTTCCATTTACGTTTCTAGTAGTTTGCACCAGTTCCAGGTCCAGGTCCACGGTCGGGCACAGAGACGTACCGGGGTTTACGACCAAATGGAACAACTTTTTGCCGGTCGGAAATTCCACTTTTGCTCCCACCGAAATTTCCGGGTTTTTTTCCTAAATGTAAAGCGCCCATGATTTTCTCTTGCACGAACCCTTGCGCCCTGAAAAACCCACAAGGCGTTGCGAACCTGAAGAAGGCTATTTGCGTTGTTCGAAGCGATTCGATCATAGGAGTCACTCTATAATTTATTTATTGTTCGAGTCTAAGTTAGTTAGATGATGTTCGCGCTGGGAAACTCAGAGAAATGCTCACGGTGCATACAAACCGACACGCCTTTCACGGTAGGTTCACACTAAAAGATTACTGTGAGCGTCAGTTTTTGGAACGCCGGGGCCGCTTCGTGAACTCAAAGAGAGAATTATCGATCGATGTAGTACATGAGCAATTAAGAAGCACAATTTATGAGCAAAGTATTTCACCAGTTGAATATACTATGGCTGAAGACTTGATTGTAAGCTGTCTTAGTCAGTGAAGCCAACAACTCAGTTGCCGATGAATGGCAGATGAATACGTGACAACTTTGCCATGTTAGAAAACGAGCTTTTCCTTTAAATATTTCCTTCTATTTAACGCAACACACGCCACTTTGGAGGTCTAAATTTCGGATACTGAGGATAAAGAAGACACGAACAAAAATAGGAACTCTGAGAATTTCGCACACAAGTTTAAAGCTTCACTGGGACATCCCATACGGGAGCTTCACAGAAAGCGACTTGAGGGAAATAGGAGCTATTACTGACAAGGTTCGGTGACTGAGTAGAGCATACAAGTGTAGCCCACGTCGAGGTTTCAGGGGGTTTGCTTTTGTTTGTATCTGTATCTTGCTAAGCTTTTATCATTAAATTTGTACATGATCTTGTGATCACAATTCTTTGTTTTCGCCCATTCAGCAAGCACTCTTTATTGATGTCAGAATTAGCGAGTTTCAGAAACATGCCTTTGAAAATTTTCAGCTCTCATGATGTTTCTTGATATTTTTTTTATCATTTTATGGAGATGTAAACTGAAGTCACCGCAAAATGGAAACTTAAAAAAGCGTATAATCCATTTATCTCGAAACATAATACACATGACTTATACGACCTGATTTTCCTAAAGGTGTTTTGAATACGAACGAACACAGTCAGTGTGAGGGGCAAAAACAGCATTAATATAAATGAACCATAGGGTTTTAACTAATATAAGGGTCAATTATTGTGCATTGAGATGAATCGCTTGAAAAGAGAGACTTCGCTTGAAGATGTGATCAGAAGTAAACAAAGGCATAATAGTGCGTCACGTTCAGTCTTTTTAATATCCAACGAGTCACTGTGAATAGTGTTTCCATATTGTTTAGCTGGCACAAAAACTTCGGAGGAGTTATAAAGAGGCATAGTTATATTCCATGAAGAAAAGTTACTCATGGGTGAGACAAACAGAACTCGAGCGAATTTTTAACTCATATCGGTATCAGGTAAAAAATATGTTATCGATCGTTTCATCTATTTACATTGTTCAGGGGCACCCAACGACAATTTTCGGAAAATATCTGTTCGGAAGACGATTTGAGATCTAGAATTTTCGGAACAGTTGTTGCAAAAGTTCTTGCTTGCCTACCTCTCCTAGGATTTTCGAACATCTAAAAAATGGTCTAATTGCCTATTTTTAACGGATTTTTACCCTAAAAAGGTCACCTCGAATTTTCGGGAGCCTTTTTTCTGGCTGGAATTTACGAAAAGGTGAGCTTTAATCCCTATAATTTTCGGATCACTAGACTTTCAGCTAGGAAATCCGAACAGATCAAAAATTTTTAGGGGATAAAAATATGCCTATATCTATCGTTTAAATACTAAAATACGTTTAACAATGTTATGTTTAAGTGGTATATTCTCGTTGGGTGCCCCTGATTGTTTGAAGTGCGTGCTGATGAACGCAACATGCGAGCGAGAAATCTTTAAACTTTTTTAGGTCACAAAATGCAAAGGATCATTATTCCTTTAAGTTAGAGAAAAATACCATGAGGAAAATATGAAAACTGAATATTTTTCATCTTGTGGAAAAAATAGTGCGTTTTCATGTAGACTGTAGACCGCAAATTAGGATCGTCTATTTACTGCACTTTTCACAAACATGCGAATTCTGAAGTTCAGAAGCTAACCGACGATTGCGTTTTTCGCTGCTGTCAATCATCTTAACGGGCCTCTTAGGAAACAAAACTTTACTTCACGGGTTCAAAAGGTCATGGTTTTGTGATTTGTGGATTTCGATCCGTTTTGTGTGTTGCTCTGTTTCAAGGTTCGTTACTTGTGATCGTAATTATGATTGACGGCAGCGATAGGTGGCTTTTGAACTTTAGAGTTCGCATGTTTGTGAAAAGCACAGTAAAGTCTCAGTGCAGTCAGTGAGGCTCCTGGTACCTTTGTTTGTCTTAGTTAGTAAGTATTGACCTGGTTTAAAACAATGCAAATCTTTTAATTTTTTTTTTCATTATTTTTTTTTTAATAGAAAAATCGTTCTTTGACGCTGCCATACATAATCCTTTACACCTTCACCGTTTTCTACGATCTCGCCTTTAGTATTTTCCTGATTACAATTTGGCACAAGGTGCGTATATAACTTTGTGCTATTCATAGTTTTGCAAATGATGAAGAACGGGTCTTATTTGCTTTAGGGGATGGAAGGGCACGGACGGTCAGTATCCCTTTTTTCTACATTTATAAAAATATTAGACTCGTTCGGCCGAGAAAAATGTTTCAAGAGACTGTCCCCCTCCCTCCCTTCGTCGATCCGATCCCCCCTTTGAATGTTACTTCACAGAAGTGATCCCCCCCAATAGCATTTGATGATTTTCGCCATCCCCCCGCCCCCACACTCCATGTCTTCATTTTCCAAGAAAATTTGAGTGGTTCTCCCTCTGAATCCTTCCAAAGTTTTCAGTGATCCCCCCTTTTGGGTTCTCAGTTACGACTGATCCCCCCTTTTGTTCTCCTAAAAATCAAGTGATCCGCCCAAAAATCCCCCCACCCACCCCCCACCAGGCGATAAATAATGACCGGTCCCTAATAAAGAGAGAATAATGGACCAGAGAGATAATCTTAGGGCGTCGGCCGGGATATGTGAATTTCACCAAGGCAGGAGCCCATGGGCTCCTGGTCAGGAGCTACCAAGGTTATTTTTAGATTAAAGAAAGTCTAATTTCTGAGACGTCCGCACATTTTAATCAGTTGTTTGAAATGTCATCAAATCCACGGGCGACTATACATCAAAAGCAATTAATGCAGAATATTGAGGACTGTCTTGACAATACTAAATAAAAGTCTATGGACCTCTCCGGAAACACACTTTCGATTAGTTTCAAGCGTTTAATTCATCTAAAAATAACTAACCAAGGGCTAGAATGGACATTTTCCTCTCTGGCTTCTCGTTATCCTTTCTTGATCCCTCTCATCTCTCTCCAGCAGCTCTTTTCCCATTCGTCGTTTCTTTCTTAACTTGTTTGATTTTATTTCAACAATCCTTCATCCACAACCCTTAAACTTCCATTTTCTGCTTTTAGTTTTTTATTTTTTGGTTCTTTTACAAAATAACCCTTTACACAATTTGCTCTCAGCTCTATCCTTTTGATATACCTTGGCGAGTGACCATTTATTCAGTGTATAATTTTGTTTGTCTTTCTCAACTGATCAATTTAGCTGAAATATTAAAAACGGCGTTGTTCTTTTTCTCCCGCAGGTACAAGTGGCTGGACCTCCTACTTAGCCACGGCTTCGTTGAACGCGTTTGGCCCTAATGTCGATCGTTTTTAAATTAGTAGTTGTAATTGTTATAATAACGATCTTGAAGATAAATTTAGTTTCAACGACTGTGCATGTATTAAATGGGGGTAATAGTGGCTGAAAAGTCCTGTAGAATAAATGTCTATACTTCAGCAGACAAGATCGCGTGGCATCACCAGTCTTTCAGTTCTCAACGAAGTGTCACTTCCCGTAGCAATCTTGGCAAAACAGCAAGTTTCTCATAAAATTATTGCCCCCGCAGGGATTTCGCCCAGAAGGCGAAATCCCGAGGAGGCACTGAGACTCTAGTAACTCGCGCGTGTAATAAGGAAAGTACTTACAGTTGATATACGGTCATACAGTCAATATAAGAAAAATCTCGATTTGCTTGAACAGGGGCCGCGAGGAATCGGTAGGTAATGATGACGTTTCTATTGTTTGCGCCCGCAAGTACGAAATGGTTAGGATAACGTAAAGACAGAACATCCCCAAGGGACCGCTTAGGTAGATTTTGTGACATTTATTGTGCAGTCATACTTCGACACTCTTTTGAGTTACTTGTTATCAGTGACATTCTGTGGAGCAGTTGTTTGCGTGAAAGATATGGACCAAATTTTAACAACACTCGTCAAGCGCAGAAGAAGTTATAAGAGGTGCGTTTGGAGAGTTTGCCAGACACAAGTTCACAAATCTTTCTTTGGAAACCTTGCCAGACACTCTTTCCCTCTCTTTGACCGGAATAAGATTCAGCCCCAAACAAGCAAGACGAGTGAACAGCGGCTAGCTTCTCACTAGCAGAACGATGGACGATTACAGAAATTCGCCGACAATCAAAATTCTGTGCTGACTTATTCCCTGCTCACAGATGTCCTTCCGCTATAAAGTTTAAAATAAGACTAGAATGCGCGAGTGTGAATTGATCAAACGTCCTTTTAATTTCTAAGGCTTCCTTTCCGGCAAATAAAATGAACTGAATGTGAAAAGTGAAAGAGAAATAGCGAAAAATTC
>BOPM01000266.1:7738-15238 GCA_022179025.1 Porites australiensis | reverse complement strand
ACCTCAATACTTTCTTATTCCTAACTTGCACACACGTTAAAATTGCAAGGCATGGGCACGAAAGCTTATTAATCGTACTTGGCACATCTCAGTACTTTTCTATCCCTAGCCTGTGGACATGTTGAAATTGAAATGTATGATCAGGAACGCTTATTAAGCGTACTTGGCACATCGCAATACTTTTTTTATCCCTAGCCAGCAGACATGTTAAAATTGGTAGGTATGGTAAGGGACGCTTATTAATCTTACTTGGCACATCTTAATACTTTCTTATCCCTAGCGTGTAGACGTATTGAAATTAGTACGTATGGTCAGGAGCGCTTCTTAATAGTACTTGGTACATCTCAATACTTTATTTCTCTGGATATGTTGAGTTGGAATGTATGATAAGGAACGCTTATTAATCGTACCTGGCACATCTAAATACTTCGTTATCCCTAGCCGGTAGACATGTTGAAATGGGTAGGTATGACCAGGAACGCGTATTAATCGTACTTGACACATCTCAATACTTTCTTATCCCTAGCCTATGGACATGTTAAAACTGCAATGTATGGTCAGGGACGGTTATTAATCGCACCTGTCACTATAATCCCTAGCCAGTAGACAAGTTGAAATGGGAAGGTATGGTTAGAAACGAGTGGTAATCGTACTTGCTATATCTTAATACTCTTTTTCTTTGGACATGTTGAAGTTGAAATGTATGATCAGGAACGCTTATTAATCGTGCCTGACACATCTCAATACTCTCTTATCCCTAGCCTATAGCCTTTTTAAATTGGTAGGTATGGTCAGGAACGCTTATTAATTGTACTTGGCACATCTCAATAATTCTTTATCCCTAGCCAGTAGACATGTTGAAATTAGTAGGCATGGTCAGGAGCGCTTCTTAATCGTACTTGGCACATCTCAATACTTTCTTACCCTTATCCTGTAGGGGTATAGACATGCTGAAATTGGCAGATATGGTCAGAAACGCTTATTAACCGAACTTGGTATATCTCAATACTTTCTTTCTTTGGAAATGTTGAAGTTGGAATGTTTGATCAGGAACGTTTCTTAATCGTACCCGGCACGTCTCAATACTTTCTTATCCCTAGCCTGTAGACATGTTGAAATTGGTAGGTATGGTCAGTAACGATAATTAATCGTCTTTGACACACGGCTCGATACTTTCGAATTCCTATTCCTAACTTGCAGAAATGTTAAAATTGCAAGGTATGGGCAAGAACGCTTATTAATCGTACTTGGCACATCTCACACTTTCTTATTTCTAACATGGAGACATTTTGAAATTTGCTAGGTATGGGCAAGAACGCTCATTAAGCGTACTTGGTATATCTCAATTCTTTCTTTCTTTGGACACGTTGAAATTGAAATGTATGATCAGGAAATCTCATCAATCGTACATGGTAAATCTTAATACTTTCTTACACAGGAAATCTTGTTAATCGTACTTGGCACATCTCAATACTTTCTTGTCCCTGGCCTGCAGACATGCAGCACTTGGTAGAGATTGTCAAAAACGATTATTAATCGCACTTGGTACCTCTCAATACTTCCTTATCCGTATCTTGGAATTATGTTTAACTTGGAAAGTTGAGGTAAAAAACTATTATTAATCGTACATGAACTTGGCACATCTCAATACTGTCTTATCTCTAGCCTGCAGATATGAGAGAATTGGGAGACATTGTCAAGAACGCTTCTTAACTGCAATTGGCCTTCTTGATACTTTCTTATCCTTTCCCTGCAGACATGTTGGAACAGGTAGATATGGGAACGATTATCAATCGTCCTTGGCACATCTCAATGCTTTCTTATCCCTAGCCTATAGACATGTTTAAATTGGTAGGTACGGTCAGGATCGCCTATTAATCGTACTTGGCAAAGGCAAGGGATAAGAAAGTATTGAGATGTCCCAAGTTCGATTATTAAGTGTTTTTGACAATCTCAACCAAACCAACTTATCTGCAGGCTTGGGATAACAAAGTATTCAGATTTCCCTAAGTACTATGATTAAAAGGCTTTTTTGACAATATCTACCAATAACAATATGTATGCAGGCTGGGGGATAAGAAAATATTGAGATGTGCCAAGTACGATTAATAAGCGTCATTGACACTGCCAACAAATTTCACAATGTCCTTTAGTTGCAGGCTACAGATAAGAAAAGATTGAGAATTGACAAGTACGATTAATCAGATTAATAGTCGTTCCTGGCCATGCCTACCAATTTTAGGGGTATGAAAGTACTGAGATGTGCCAAGTACCATTAATAAGCGTCTTTGACTCTACCAACAAATACCAACATGTCTGCAGGCTAGGGATAAGTATTTTGAATTTTCAAGTACGATTAATAACCGTTCTTGGCAATCTCTATCAATACCAACATGTATGAAGGTTAGGAATAAGAAAGTATAATTGAGATGTGCCTTGTTCTACTCTGAATCGTTCCTGACCATACCTACCAATTTCAACTTGTCTGCAGTCTAGGATTAAGAAAGTATTGAAATGTGCCAGGTACGATTAATGATCGTTTGTGGCCATACCTACTAATTTCAAGATATCTGCAGGATAGGGATAAGAAAGTATTGACAGGAAATCGAATGAATATGTTCCTCACGATGTCTGTTCTTCAGGCAATTTTTTGCTAGCTGGGAGATGTGTGGAATATATCATGTGTCCCTTGAAGGAAAGCGTTGCTGTGAAAAATACAATTCAGAGTATGTGAGGGGATTTCATGCCTACAATAGCTGCTTCGGCTATTTTTCAGCAACTTCTTTTCTCCTTTAATTTTGCCCTTGGACCACACCCAAAGTGGCCAGTAATGTCTGGAGATGCGTCTGCTGGAAAAGTTCCCGGTAAGTAAGGTTGCAGGTTGCAGGTACACTTTGCTGTCTGGGAACTCTTCCTTCAGTCTTGCTAGGAGTGGGCCTTGGGAAACATTTAAATTCTTCCCAGAAATCTCCCAAAATTCTTAAAATGGCTTCAGAAAGCTTTATCCATGCTTTGTTATTGTATTTAGGTCTTTTCCTCAAAATTTTCCTCTGGGTGCCGGTGTGTTGAGATGTGCCAAGTACGATTAATAATCGTTCCTGGCCATGTACCAGTTCCCACATATAAAGATAGTGCACTTCTACCACAAAGTTGCTAAAGCAGCTTTACGCTAGTTTACATTTTTAGCTAAATGTAAAGGTTGCCCTTGCTTTCGATTTAAAGTGATAAAAATCTCAGAGAGAGAATACCAACAGCTGTTGATATTTGATTGATTTCAGTCAGTGCTAATCCTTCATATCATGTGCCTGAGCCAAAAGACTAAGAAAACTAGAGAGAATGGTAACTAGAAAAGAACGGGCTTCAAGTCAGCGGTTTTTTCTTTCACGCATGCTTATAAGGTTCGTTCTTTTGGCGTCCATTTTGAAAGTGTGATCCATCTGTTTTCATTGTTTCGTGGTAGCACCAAAGGAATTCTACGAGTTGTTACGGATTGTTAGGCTTCAGAGATCGATTGCGTCACTCAAAACCAGCCCTTGGAGACTCAGTTCGATCACTAGAATGTGAGACAAAAACCTCGTGATGTACATATGTCCAGGCATAATTTGAAAGTTGGAGTGTTTGATTATACTTATATAGTCCATCCAAGACAGAAGATTTTGATGGAGAATGCAGTAATGAGGTAAGCTACACTGGTTTGTCTGTTGCCTACCAAATTTAAGCTTGTTCCACTTCATTATACTTAGTACTCGGGGTGCAAAGAAAGTCAATTTTACAGCTTGCCCTTCGCGCATTTCTGGCAACTTTTCATCTGAAAGATTTTCGTGAAAAGTGAAAACAATACGGGTTGGTCTATATATTTTAATCAACAAACACCTACAGTATCGGTGTTTAGAATTTACCATACTGAAACGCACCTGACCAATATTTGCTAAAACCATAATAAATTCCTCACAGGAGTTCAGGATCAAAACCCTTAGGTTCCTCACAAATGATTATGAAGCAAAATTTAGACAAACAGCTTTCTCTGAATCAGTAAGAATTAGTCACGGGCAACATTAATTTTTTACCTCCAACGTTATTTCAATATCTGCTTTTCCTCCGTGTGATCTCAATATGTCTCGTCTGACATGTAATGCGATACTTCGTCTTGTTTATGCAGATTTCACTTCGTCGGAGCAACTTTCAGTCTGCAGGAATTTATTAGGAATTTAAAACATATTTTCTTACAGTACTTCTGTAATTTTACTTCTCCGAAAAATCTTCACTTGCCCGTCGGGAAAGTTAAGCACAGAATTCACTCGCCCGATTGCAAAATCCACTAGCGTCGGCCTGTCAGACACGACTTTCTTTGCACTCTGGTATTGAGTAATTTAGTCTTCTTTTTGCAGACAGTGAAACCAGAAGCGGAAATAAATCCCGTATTACTCTTTCAGTTCTTTGCAAGATAGAACCTGTAGATAAGTGTATGTGCAACTAAGGGCTGTTAAACTTTCTCTTTTGGGCTCTTGAAAAATAGGCTTTTAGTTACACTGTACTGCTCTTCAGCAATTACAGGCAACAAATGGCATTCAAAAACTGGTCAATGCAAGGGCAGGATTGACTGCGGACCAGGGGTATTGTGCAGAATGAGGGTCAAGTGAAAACTGCTGAATGAGAGGAAATACATCCTAGGTGCAAAAAGCAGAATGAGGACTGCAGACTAGCAGTAAAATTCACCTGTTATTAGAAGATGTAAGCTCATCCCTTGGAATTGTGAGATAGGGAGTATGTAAATTTGTGCCATTGATCTTGCCAAAAGGCTAACTGATACCAGTTACACACCTACAGTGTAGCCTGCATCACAATGAAACTAAACTCTGGTTAAGTCTGTCTGTGAAACAGTGCCAAAGTCCTTGTTCTGGGGCCCCAGCTGTGTACCAGGATTTAAGTACAGTTGACTCCTGATAACTCAAACCCTCAAAAGATATCGAAAAAAGTTTGAGTTTTTGGTAGGTCAAGTTATCGGGAGCTTGAAGCAAATAGCCGGAAGTAAGGGCAAAAACCAGTTTTTTCTGTACAGTGAACATTTTAGTAGAGGTGTAACAATTAATTGAATTCTCGATTACTGTGATCGTGATTATAACGATTCAGTTCGATTTACGATGCTTTACTTTTCGTTTTGATTTTAGTTCAATTTTTGCAGACCAATCCTCCAAGTTGGGACCATTTTGGTCACCATGGCGCCTAAAATTTTGCAGCTGGCGACTTGATTTGTAAAAAAGCCTCCCTAAACCAAAAGAGTTGGTTGCCAAAATAATGGTGACCAAGCAAAAGCTTTAACTTGGAGGGTTGCATACTAGCCTGAATATCTTCCGATTACTTCGAGTCGTTATTACTCCCTCAGTAACGTCTGTATCGACTGGCCGTTAATGCTGTCCAGTGATGTCACTCACACCCGAAAACTGGGTAGTGATTTTGATTGGTTGATTGTCTAAACATTTGCATAATTATATATAATTATGAAAAATTTTAGCAGGATTGTCGCTTGATATTCAGTGGATCGCATCCCTGGCATTCTTTCGTGTAGTTCAAACATTTTGATAAGCTTAATCTTTATCTTAAACAGCAAAACTGTCCTTGTCTTTGAATCTGAATGCTAAATTGAACTGCAAATGAAGAATCATTGTGGAGAGTCAGTAGGTTTTTCATTTAGAGCCGCTTTGTAGTTTCGGCAGCCAGTGATTTTGTTTACGCGAAGTTTTCTGAGATCAATGTCATAATTCGACCTTCTTGCTATTTTCATTGTCAAGTGTAATGATTCTGTTAGCTTTTCTTTCTTGTTTCCTTGTTTTTTTCTTTGTTCAGGACCAAATAGCTTCTTTTCAATTAAAGCAAATCATTGTGTTTTTGAACTAAGTGTTCTGTGTGTGTGTTTATTTCATTGCGTGATTGTGACCGAGTTTGATTATAGAATTCAGTACAACTGGTTCAGAGTTGTTCTGCATGCAGTTGATAGTTTGAACATTAGCATGAATAACAATCGAAAAAAATAAAGCAATTTTGTATCATGCAGACATTTCCAAATGATATTTCTCGGTTTGCCACTTGAAAATCGTGTTTTACTTTTTGCGTGAATTAAAGCAAAGGTCAAGGAGTAGTGACGTCACTGGGCGGCATTAAACGACCGGTCGATTCAGATGTTACTGAGGGAGTAATAACAACTCGAAGTAATCGGATGAAATTCAGGCTAGGCTGCATACATGTACATGTATGTACCTTTTCCAGGGTGCACTCAGTACGTTATTATATTGTGAAATCAGAATCCAGAACTCTTTAAAATGTGCATTTTTGATTGAGCAAAGGCAATTGCAGTTCATTCGCCATTTTGTGTTGCCTGGTAAAAATGCTGTCTTTCAACCACCCATTGAGAACTTCTAAATAAGAAGCAAGCTATTTGTGACATACTCTTTGTCAGGTTCTCAAAAATGGCAGTGAACAACCAATCGACTATGAATCCCTGTTACTATTCTCAAATTGAGGGTTTAGGGTTGCCAGGGCCGTGTTCTAGCAGAGCCCGGTGGCCCCTGGTGCCCAACTTTTGTTCCTGAGCGAATAGAAAATCTCAGATTTTTCATACAAATCATATGCTGGGCACCCTGGATTTTACAGGTTCAGAGCACTGGGTGCCCTTCAATTTTCCTTAGAGCACAGCCTTGGTTGCATGTTGTTTGTATGATGCATTACACTGTATGTCATAAAAATTAAGAAATTATTTACATAATCAAACCATAATCAGAATCAAAAGGCAATAATCAAAAGTGAATCAAATCGAAAGGAATATGAATCGTTATTTTATACAACCCTACATTTTAGTCACATTGTAGAAATTTTAAGTGAAAATAATTAATAGATACTTCTACATGTAGATTATAAAACAGAATGTAACGTAACAAAACATAGCCAAAACAGAGCATGCCTCTTACTGTTTTATATTTCACATTTTTGAGGGGAAAATATCTCTTCTTTCCACGGAAAAACACGAACGATATATGACTTAGAATCCCCTTAGGTCTGTTTCTTTTAAGGGAAGAAGCGGTAGAAGAAGAGATGTTTACGCGAGTTAAAATAATTTAATTACTTTGGCCCGTCACGCATTCCCCAAGAGTGGCCGTGTATCGATCAGTTCTTTTATCTGATTATATTTTTTTTGAAGTGATAGTTATTGATAATCATACAATTTAATCACTGTTACTTCCGATTCTTTACTGGGTGGGAAATACCGTGCTGTTGTATTTATTCATTCTACGACCGTTTTAACTGAGTCAGTAGGGACCTTAAGATCCGAGGACGGCGACGGCAGAGAAAACGTCGCTGAAAAAGTGAATTCGTGTTCTTTCAATCTTCATCGCGATTACTCCAATTCACTAGCTTTTTCAAATGTAGGCGAACCATCCTAAAGTTGAATTCCTAAGTACCATAGCCAAGTGCAGAAAGAGAGAGGAAATTTCGTCGTCGCTTGTG
>BOPM01000265.1:505842-540706 GCA_022179025.1 Porites australiensis | reverse complement strand
AGAATTATAAGAGTTAACCCTGTGTCTTGATTAAAATAAAGCACTGTAAGGTATCACTAAATTTGCTATTGAACGTTGTTCTAGAAACAAAAGGGAATTCATACCCGGAAATTCATAGTAGTAACAGGAACATTGGTCACCTATGCTGTCAGTGCTGTACGTCCCACTGGGCGAGCTTCAGAAAGACAGACGGTATCATTTGTGATCCTTATTGATTAGATGGTCATAAAAATTGCATTGTTGTGTATATGTTGTGCTTCAATTTTATCCTTGGTTTAAATTTTATTTTCTTTTGTTTCAAACTCATTATCATACATTACCATACCCAAAAACAAAGGAAAATAAAATTTATGGCAAGGATAAAATTGAACCACAACATATACAGTAACTTTGACTTCTAAACATAAAAAATGCTATTTCAGGTTTTTAAATTAAGTTCTTCATGTTACCCAAGGTGAACAGCAAAAGCAACATTAAGAAACAATAGCAACAAGTATATTAGCGCATTAGATCATATTCAAATGTTATTTTGTGCTTTATAAATAATAAATTATTACTATTATATTTTATTAATTCTTATTTGTTCCCCGGGGGTTACTCCCTTGTATATTGTATAAGACATATAGGTATGTGCCGCTTCATGGTTTTTGATAGAATTTGCCCATTTTGGTTTGGAATCGGGTGTGGTTTTCGAGCGAACAACGGGAATGTATGAACGTATGTGCCGTTTCAATTCCAAATGAATAACAAAAAAAGTAGTAATGCGAATTCGAATTTAAGATACATGTATCTTTTTGTAGGCCCTTATCGATTGTGCTGGTAAAATTAGCATATTTTACAAAATTGCCCGATTTTTTTTCAAAATTATACTCATTTGAGCAAAATAATGCTGAGTTATGCTTTCTCTTTTCACTTTAATTTTGGTAAAAACACGTCAATAACTATGCAACAAACGAATAAATGGCAAACTCATTTAGTATAATTACATCTAGAAACTTTGGGAGCCGTGCTTAATTCGTATATGTAGTATAAGTATATGCAGTGATAGATGAATGTAAAAGGGTATAAACTACTGAAACAACAAAACTGTCTGACGTCTGACAACTATAAAACTCAAACAATTGACGATCAGCACGCGGTCGTCACCTTGGGTAACCGAGCTAGTTATGAGCATGCGTTGAGTTCTGTGAAAAGAATCCTAAAGCACTTCCTGTGGGACCTTTAACGCTGATCTCGGGCCAAAAATAAAATTGGTTGCATGATTAATAAATGACACTTTTCTTAAATAACACTTTTCTCCTTCAAAACTAATCCAAGGTGCAAATTATTCTAGCATATGCTTTTTTGGAGAAAGTAAATGAAAATTATGCTTGTAACGGACGAATTATGCCAAAAATTACGCTAGCATCGAAAAGAGCCAATCTTTTTCTTGGCGTTCTGATCAAAATAATGATGACATAATTTCTTAAGGGGTAAATCTGAAAAGCGTATGGATTTTAGAGGCTAAGTCTAAAGACGGGTGCAGAAAAGTGACATTTTTTAGTCTGAAACAGGGTCAGGATTTGAAGAATCGGGCGACACAACCCCACCAAGAATTCCCAGGAGTACCCTTCGGGGTTTGTTATATTATAAAGTAAATATTTTTTTGAGAAATGTCAGAGTACGTGTCTAACTATATCTGTGTACATTTTTTTGTTCGATTGAGATCCTCCAAATGCGCATGTAAGCTATAATTAGTTTATTACGTATACTAAAATCATCTGGATTCCGCGGTGAACGCGCGTCCGCGCACGTCTTAAAAAGGTATGTACGTGCTTAGGGAAGTGCTATATTCCTTTAAGAATGCGGCAAATAAATTTTGAACCAGACTCATGAAAGACGCCAACAGAGAGATAGAGAACCACAGATAGTGCTAAAGAGGAGCAATTAGCTAAAATGGTAACTAAAGCTTTACAAGTTGCCTCTGAATAACCTTCTTTGTATTTATGGCAATATTAATTTTAGTTTCCTCATATGCACCCGCAGTTAGTACTCTTAAGCTGTGGTGAATTTGCAACATTATTGACCTTATTTTGGGTTTTCCTTTTCTTCACCAGGAGTTCAAGACTTTCATTCTGTACTCAGTTGCTGTCTTTGCTGTTGTCACGCCACGAGCAACAGTTTGTAAATGCAGAATAGACGAGAAAAAGGTAAGGGGGAGATCTCTTCTATTTTCATGAAAATATGCACGTTGCTTTTTGGATTTCAACTGGTGTCCAGTTCTTGCAAGGCTCGGTAGGTTATTCAAAAGTGCAACACAGAAAAAGCCAAATCTCTAACGGAAACTTACGACTGATAAGACTTTCATTTACATCTTCCTTGAAGGATACAGTATCGAAGTACAAATGTAAATTGAAGGATGGAGACAAAGATCTCGACGAAACTATTAAAATTGACTCTAAAAAGGAAACAGAAACCTTTCAGACGGCAAGTAATGGCGGCACCAGCCCTGATGGAGAGGTCAAGGTTATTTATGATTTTAAACAGGTGAGTGAAAGGGGAGGAGTGGGAGGGTTAGGAAATTGAAACATTAATCTTAAACTGCTGCTTCTTCACGATGATTGTTAAATATCGGTCAAGAAAAAATAGTTTAAAACTTATCTTTAAAGAGTTGTTCTCAAATATGGACGAAACCACAGGTAACCCAAGCTCACTATGAGAGCCCTTATTCTTCTTTTCTATAATTGATCAAAATGTCATTAATTTTTTTACCCTCCTACGTTTACCTTTAGATTGATAAGAACTCTGCAAGAAATTCACATAACTTGACGTTTTTTATGACATCGTTAATGTTTTCGTGCTTGATATGTGCCCTAAACCTTTATTTTGCTCAAAAGTTACTAAGAAAGGCAAAACTTGCTCGAGGGTCCTAGAACCGCAAAAAGTTGCTCCCAACGCCAAAGGTTGCTGAAAGGTTACCGAGCACAATCGGGACAGGCCAACAGTTATATTGAAAAGAATTTGATTTATTTTAACATTTTGAAGCTTTACTAAAAACCAGTTTGTCTTTTGGCATAGAACATGACCATGCACCGAATGTCAATTCAGAAAGCTTGTTTTCTGAGCGAATCCACTGATAATTTACCAAAGCCGGCTGACCTCAAGAGGCTGCTTGAAAGGGTGAGTACATTTAATTTCAGTCCAAAAGTCATTCAGTTACTTCATCTAATGCATATGTCTTAATCCCTCGCTGAAAAGGAGAAATAAAAAACATGATTTTTTGTTCAAAAAGGTGAGTTTCGAATATCAACATGTCAAAGTCTCATGTGCTATCAGTTTTTCACTTTTTATCCAGAAAGGGGACTACTCTCGGTTTCTAGGAAATTCTTAATCGAGACGTGGCATGAGAAGAATCAAAGCAACAAAATAAGGAAAAAATTATACAGAACTGATACAAAAGGAGGCACAGATGGACATTGTTGAAGAAGATTGAAACGGATGGCAATTGTGGTCTTTGAAAACTTGTTAATCTAACAGCTTTTCTATTTTCTTTTTTGTTGTTTGTAACGTTTGATATGAAACTAGGGAGACATATATGTTTTATACGACGATGTACTGTTGTCATTCTCAAGTAACTTCCGAATTTACAAAATGAACTAGAAAACCCTGATAAAGTCCCTTTAAACGTCTCTCTATCTTCCCTACAGCAGTCGAATCAGGATAGCAGCCAGGTAGAGACACAAGGGGAAAATGAATATGCGTTTGTTGGTACTCTCGATGATCGTTCGTTCCTAAGTGATGAAATGGCCGCCGTGTGCGCTAACCTGCCCATTCACCTCATCAAACAGAAAAACCTTTAAGTCTACAGCAAGTTGAACTGTAATGGTGTCAAGAACGAGTTTAGGTCCGTAAGAATTTTCTGAAGACCATTTGACAACATTATCAATAAAAGTATTGGAAACAGCAACATGAAGAAAAAACTGGCACAACAACTCAACCGCAGTGTATGAATACATTAATCAGTGGCGGATCCACTTCACTGCACTTCAGACCGAAACTGAATTCAAACGGATTTCACCTGAAAATAATGTGACTAACAACATCATGACGGCAATACTAACAGACCTTTTTATTGCGTTATTTTACAGGAACAAAACGTGCCTGGTGTTTCCGAATTTGCTATAGAAGGTGTTCGGGCAGATTTTGCTGGAATATTAGTGTGTTTCGTTGTACTTAACGCTAACAGCATTTAAACTTAAGGGCCGCTATTTAGCATCCGGTGATTTTATTATATAAGCTGTAGTGAGGATCTTCAATTGACTACAAGCTCTATCTGATCATGATTAGCGATATTTTAAAAGTACTTGCCCTCACAAGCTCCCAGAGAAAAACAAGAAAATTAACAGTGAATTACATGGACACAACTTCAAGTGCTTCAATAAGATATTTGTCCTAAGTTGTAAATTAAATTTGTGTTTTTAACTTTGAATTGCTCTCCGCAAGTTTCGATAGAAACGATTTGATTGACAACGCCATCGTCCGAAGAATTAGAAGACCAGCAGTCGTAAGCTTAGTATCCTGGCCTTTGAGTGAACGCGTACGCGAGGCTGAGGGTGACCTTATTTTGATGCAAACCTCTTTCCCTTTTTTGGGAAAATTATGCTTGAAAAATAATATTTAGCATAAGAACAACATGATTTACATGATAAAGCAGGAAGGGTTGTCCAGCTTCGTTTCTACCTGTAACTGTAAAATGGTGTATTCTAGAACAGAAGAGTTGTTTTAAGTGATTTACTGTCAACCTAAACTTAAGGAAGGGCTTTTCGTACCACAAACCTCTGAAGTTGTTAACTTACAAAACATTTGACTTTGTATTCTCGAAAAACACGGAACAAAAATTTAGTAAATTTTTTTGTACTTGACGCTGCTTAGATAATCAAGTGAAAATAGTGAAAATTAACAAACAATGAGTATAAATAAAGCCCCTTAATAGACGTTAACAACCATGTCCTTTTCATATAATCTCTGAGTAGGTTAAGGAGTATCACAAGGGTGCAGTTACCATTTACACAAACCACCCGGGTGGAAATCTTGTGCATAAACATATATAAAGCTATAGAATTTGATGTGGCGGGAGAACGCCCTACTACAAGGTATATCCAATTCAGCTGAACAGACCAAAAAGACCAGGAAAATTGCATCGCCACAAATCACAGCCCATATTTTCTGAAGCTTCTCAAAATCATATATAGCGCGAACAACCTGCTTTTCAAACTGGAATTTCCGGTTTTTCCATGTAAATGGTAGGTACCCAGGTGTGTAACTATTTCCTACAAACTAAACAGAAAAGTTCATCCCTCTATTGAAAATGATTTCTAGTAATACGGACGTTTTTTCGTGACGTCGGAGCCACAATAAGTTTTTTAAAGTAGTTGTAATTATCTTATATTAGTAGTTGACAAGTTTTCTTATAAAGGGACATTATTTCTTAGTTACGGCTGCTTAACGGCTTTATATCCCAGAGGAGAGAAAAACATGTCGAAAAAACATTTTAATTTCGCTATGATTTAGCCATGGTCATATTTCGTGATTTCCTCCAATACAGTCGAAACTCCACTTACGGCCACCTCTCTACAACTGCCACTTTTTCTCGTCCAGGAGGACAAAAAAATCCATACATTGACTCTTGTTTAAAACCTCTCTACAACGGCCATTTTCTTCTGTCTCCAAGGTGGCCGTTGTAGAGCTGAGGTTCAACCGTAGATATTGATTAAATAAGGAACTTTTACTCGGAGCAAAAAAAAGAAAGAAAGAAATCAGAGTAAAGTACATCAATTATTTTTTATCCCTTACGCTCGTAATCACTGTTAACGTCTATCTTCTGAGAGATTTCACAACTGAAACAAAACGGCAACTTGGGCCAAGTAAAGGAGCAGTACTCTGAACTTCGGTTCCCAGGTCGTAAGCTAGCACATGACGCGATGAATGGAGATCATGCAAACTGTCCTTTAGTACATAAAACGTCGACGCCTAGGGGGACTGAAGAACAAAATAAACCCTTGCTAGAAACAACACCTTTGATTCCCGCTTTCTCTTTTTCCTTGTGAATGGATATCCTTCCTTGATAAACAGAGACTTGACGGTGAGCGGTCAGAAAACATTTTAAATAATGCACTGACAGAAAAGAGAGACACTTAATTTTCGGTGTATAAGATTTTCGTGATCTTCTGAAAACCACGAAATCCCTGTAAAGAATCATCTCAAAGTAAAGTACAGAAAGAAGCTTCTTCAATCCTCCAATCAAACTGACATAAACATCATTGATGCCTATGCTTGCGCTTTGATGTTACACCCTCGGTAACAATACGGTATAAACTCAAACCTCCCGCTAACTCGAAGTTATCTTTGTTTCCCTTGAGATCATTTCTCCATTACATTACCTTTGATAACTCGAGCTGTTTTGAGCGCGTGGCAAGTCGAAACAGTGTACGTACTGCAATATAAAATATTAAATTCCACGGTTTCAGAGGTACATAGTTTGTTTGTGGAGGCTAACGAATGCTCTACTTTAGGCTCTGTTTTGTCAAGTTACGTTACGAAGCAAATGCAAAGGATTCAGCCTCCACAAAATAGGTTGGGAATACATTCTATTCCTCTGGACAATTTCTCTTTTAGTACGTACTTAATCTAAAGGGGCGAGTAAAAAATTGCTTTCCCTCTTAGTTGTAACGATACAGTGCGCTGTGAACAAATTCAGCTTTTAAAATAAAAATGAACTGAATTAAAGACTGAACTAGTCCTGTTACTGATTTTCATTCTAAGATGACGGTCTCAGTTTCATTTCAGTAAATTTAAGTGAAAGAGTATGTCTGAAGAGATGCCACCTGGCTGCACGGCTATCATATTTGTTTCCCAGGTATTTTCCATTTAAATTGACATTGTGGCATCTCTTGTACCACCAGGCACCAGTGCCCATCACAGCGCAGTTCCTAGAGTAAATGTCATTATCTCTGTCTTTGGTGCTAAACGCCATCTTATTATGATATGCTAGCGAATCGCCCGCTGTCCCTGAGTATGAACCCACTTCAAGTCGATACTTCGCCTGCTCATCACCAATGTTAAACTTGCCATATTTGGCATACACTTTAACACCGTTCCAGTCCTCTAGCTCCACTCGCAGAGTACTGGGTCTAGCTGCTGTCATCCTGTGGATCTTGTCGTTTCCTAACCAGAACTCTGCCGTCAGCTGACCAAAGCCTGATTTGTAATCATTCCAGCCGCGATAGAAGTCTACCGAGCCATCTTGTCTTCTCTGGAACACGGTCCATCCTCCACCATCAGTGCGCATGTCACAATATACATTAAAGGAGCCTCTTCCATCCGGATTTACGGAGTATACTCCATTTTGAGTATAGCCTGACTTCAGCAGATCAGAACAATCTTGGGGGATAAATATGAAATGCTTTTTTTTAGAACAAAGTATCAAGTTCTTATCTTATTAGCCCTATATATTCAGATCTAGGGGAGCTTTTTAGCCTTCTAGCTCTCAGGCTGGTGTATCATTTATTTTATTTTATTTTGTTTTAAGCAATATTTAGTCAGGGGTGCACAGTTCAGCGAGGCTGGTTTGAATGGGGCCCTGATGTAAAAGAAAACAACAAGACTCAAGACAAATAAAGATAGAAAAGAATGGTTCAACTAAGTACTACAAAAATAGTGGAGGCTCAATTTGGCTTAGATCCAAAGTCGGTTTTCTCTTGCTCTTTCTCAGTGGCTATAAGTTTGCTAAGGGCGTTTTCTTTGAAATCTTTTTTGTGCAGTCAAATCTAAGTGCTTTTTCACGATTGAATTTCAGTTTTTTGCTCACATAAGTGAAGATCCGTAGTAGAATTACAACATGAGGTTGCTTTAATTTGATACTTACAATCGTTTATTTATTTATTTGCTTCAATCCATTTACTTGAAAACTATTAGTGGTTCAATTTAAAACTACAATATACAAGAAAAATTTAAACGAACAAGCAATGTATTCGCCTATCGCTTATCACAATGAACAAAGGATCTTGCTTTATATTTGTCACGAAAAGCAAAGAGTTTTCTTCATGAGAACTACCTAAGTTGGGTTGGGTGGGGTGGGAACCTTGGCTAATATTATTGAACATGGCTTTTTACACACTTTATGAAGAATCATACATTCTGGAAATTCAAATAGAGAACTAGGAAAGTAATAACTATGAGACAATTTCAACCTCTTAGAGAGTAGAATGATTTGAAGCGATTATAGGCGACTTAACGTCCCAGAGTAGGTCTCTTTTGATACTACCAACCATAATCCATTTATTTACTTTAATTCATTTACTTGAAGACATACTAGTGGTTCAATTTAAAACTACAAAAAAATTTAAACTAACAAGGCAATGTATTGGTCTGTCGTTTATATATCACAACGAATAAGGGATCTTGCTTTATATTGGTTAAGAAAAACAAAAGGTTTATTCCTGAGAGCTACCTAAGTTGAGCTATCCGTAGAAGTAAAAAGATTGAGTCATCAACCGAAAAAGGAAATACATCGGACAGACTAAAATCAAAAATCTTTGTTCTGAATTAATTTCGTTAGGAATCATGATCACAACTAACCTTTAGCATGAGACTGAACCTCAATGGATGTCACAGTTTCTACACTGAATACTCTTGCACTTGTTGCAATACAAATGTAATTTCCTGCATCCTCCTTTCGAATGCCTCTTATCACTAACGCTCCATTGATTTGCTGGCTTCTTCCACGAGGCAGCTGGGATCCTTGTTTCTTCCAACTTATGACGGGCTGAGGATCACCAGTAGCGCTGCAGTTCAACGTCATAACAAGACCAAGAAATGCAACAACTTTCGCGCAAGGTTTAACGGTGAACCGAGGGAGGGAGACTACAACTAAGTGAGTTCTTTTTACGACACTTCCTAACAGATTAGTCGCAGTGCAGAGGTAATTGTCAGAATCAACTTTACGGACACTAAAAACTTTGATGACACTGTTGTTACTCTGTACCCTCCCCTGCGGTAGCTGACCAAATGATCTGCTCCACGTGACCACTGGTGTGGGATGTCCAGTCACGTGACATACAGGAAGAATGGCGTTACTTCCTTCAACAAAATAATCAGGTCCTGGATCGAGAGATACGGAAGGGCGAACTGTAAACAGAAAAGAGATGTGTTTTACTACCCTTAAAAAGGTTGAATTGTTTTTTTGGACAAATATTCTTCCCTTATAGAAAGAAAACAGTTTATTTCAAACTTGCAAAAAGTAATAAAACATAAACTAGGAAGGATAGAAAAAAAAACTTCGCCGTGCAATGCAGAGCCCGTTCGGACCCTGGGTTTGAATACCACGGTAGTAAATACTGAAAATATACATTATAAATGCGTGACAGGATAAAAATATAACCTCCACGTAAATGACGTTAAGTGGTTTTGCGTGACTAGTAATTGCAGCAGCTGGAGCAATGGTCAGGCATTTTTGCATTCGCTAAGATAAAAACTGTGTTGCAGAACGTTCTACCAAACAGCAAGTTGACAAAGAAACGGAGCGTTTTCGCATCAAATATTTGTAAAGTTTTCTTAAAGTAGTCCTGTCAACTTTGTATTTCATAACTCTCAGCGAATTAAGCCTAAGTGGGTGTGCTGCAAGACATTTTTCTCACCCTAAGACAAGTCCGAAACCAAATTTTGGCAATGCTGAACCAGGAATGTAAAACAAATCACTTCGGATAGAGGAACTTAACCACGTCTTACTAAGGGCAAACATTTTTAAATCTTCTTTCAATATAATTTAAGATTTCCAATTCATCAACAACATTAATAAACTGCGAGCTTTTAATGACCAAACGAACTTGCAGACCAACTTTCTAAGGTTGGGTTAATTTCGTCCTCAGACCATGTTAGAAAAAAAGAGCAAGCACCTGCTAAGGTAGTGCAACAAGCGAGAAATTATACTGTCATGATACATTTAATTTGCTAAAAAAAAAGTATTGACCTACGGTGCTTATATTTAGAGGGTCTGCAAAAAAAAAAATTAATTCCGAGCTTTTTTTCGTTAGTTGAATGAAAAATAGTTTCTGCAAGATACTGTTGACTACACCTTGATATCGCTCCTGCGTCTTTTTGTAAGGTTGCTACGTAATACCTTTCCTCATCCTTCATCTTGTATGGTGCGCAAAGTAAATCCTTGCAATAAGATAATAGTCAATAAAAAATGCAAAAAAGAATAACAACTCACCATTCACTATAAGGTGACCAACTGCGTGCGCCTGCCCCAAGATGTTTACTGCTGAACATTTATACACACCCGCATCACTTCCTTTCGAGTTCTGTAAACGCAAAGTCTCTCCTGAAACCAATGACTGGCTAATATTTGTTTGACTGTGTAATTTACTCCAAACTACTGTAGGTTTAGGATTACCAATAACTGAACACTTAAACGTGGCTGATCCAGTTTCGTTTATAGTCGACCTTGCGGGAGAAACAACAACAGAAGGTGCTGAAATTGATTCACCAGGCTCTCCTTTAGATCCCGGCATGCCTGCAGGCCCAGTATCTCCTTTTTGTCCTTTCGGACCTGTTACGCCAGGTGATCCAATAGGTCCCATGATGCCTTGCTTGCCACTTTTTCCTGGTGATCCCATAATTCCTTGATCTCCTTTGTTTCCTTGTCTCCCTCTCTGTCCTCTTCGTCCCCGGGTTCCTTTCTCTCCTCTAGGTCCAGATGGACCTGGAGGTCCTGGTGAACACATGACACCCTTTGATTGACAGATATGCGGTTTTAACTCTGATATAAGTTTGTTTATTTTAAGCGTCGTATTCACTTTATCAACCTGACGTTTGTTTCTGTGGAGCTCAAGGGACTGAAGCTCTAAAAAGAAGAGAAACAACCTTTATTGTCATGTTCAACCCTCATGGTAAAAAGAAGACTGTACAGTATAAACTTTACAATTCATCGAGTGGAAGTTAGTTACTACCAGTATCTACCAGTATCTACCAGTATGGCGATAGACGGCGTTACGGGGTAAATAATCAGACAAATGATTTAGGTGAAAGAACCGCGAAACATAAATTCAAAGCGCAAAGAACACGTATTCACGCAACTAAGCCTTGAGTAGATAAATACTATCATATATCTTTTTTTGACATGTATTCTTAAGGGACGGGCTATAAACAAATAAATTTAAAATGTTTCGCCAGCAAATATCTAACTGTGATAACTAATTATCAGTTGCCGACGCCTAAAAAGAGTGATAACAACTCCGCAATTGGAATCAGTATAATTAAAGCAAGTCTTTAATGGTACCATTAATTAACTAATTAAATTTGTTGCTTGTCATTACAATTCAAATATAATAGACTACTTTTTAAGATTAAGATTAAGATTCTTTAGAAGATTCGATTCGTTCACTTGAACTACTTGCAAAGTAAGACATCTCGTCTTTACCTCATTCGACGCACGTATAAGAAATGTAAAATAAAAATGCTCTAGAAGTTTAAAATCCTCGAAATATATTTCGTACTTTGAGCCTCGTCAGTCAGTCGATTCGTTCGTTGGCAACTTAAGACTTATTTCAGTGCATGGAACTGAAGTTCACCGAATCCTCTGGTTCAGGTCCGTCAATAACACTGAAAAATCCGGTTCAGTAAACGGTAGTGACAAAATAACAAGAAGTAGATGCAAAGGGGAAGCGAAATCACATGTCGTATTCAGTTACGCAATTAAAGTTCTTGAGTTTGACAAAATTGTGTTATGCTATGAGAAATCCAAAGCTCATTATGTAACCTGCTTTACATTTTAATAATGTCCGCCGCTTCCTTTGAAGCGAAGTACCTCATCCTTCTGTAAAAACTACGGTGGCTCCACATTAAAAAAAAATCACAACAACAGACGCACAAGGCCGCAAAGACGTCTGTGTAGATACTTAATGAAAAGACTGAGAAGTCAGGGTTATTTAAGGGACCCGAATAGAGTCACGATTCGCTTTTAGTCTTGGCAAAATCTGTATATTATAGGGATAAACTCGTGATCCTCCTTCAGGTCCTTCAAGTGTCGTAATGGCTACCTGTAAACAGCGTATGTAGTTTTTATAAAACTGAACATGGAAAAAAGAAAACGATACTTAGTTCCCCCGGTGGGTTAGTCAGTCATTGACGCTACGTTCACACTATAATTGGGTATAGTATGAAGAGCAACGGCACGGACGGCACAGACGGCACAGAACTCGAACAAGTCGTTCACACGTCATCGAGCATCGTGCCGAAGCAACTGGCCGAGAGGGTTGTCACCTAAATCGTCTTAGTTCTCAGTCCAGTCCTCGCTTCTCTTTCTTCCGCTACGATTCACACTACATCAAAGTGTGGCACAGCATCTGTCCGACAGGTAACGCTGTACTTTCGCAATCTGCAAGGCGGTGCTTTGCTCCTTACAAGCGGAAATCGCGCCGAAATCACCATTCTTATGTGTTAACAGAAGCCTTATCTGGTGTGTGTTTTTACGCGGGCCGGCGAAAGAGCTATCTGGTAAAGTGTGAACATATGAAAGTGGAAATGATCCTTGCAGTTGAATGTTCAACTTTTTGACTAGGTAACTGTTGCTCCGATGAAATTGCCTTCATGATTGCCTTCATAATTACCACGAGAAATTTCGAGAGAGCGATCTAAAGACCTTTGGAAAGAGGGTCACCTCAACGAGCAAAAACCAACACGCACGCACACATATCCCGATAGATGCAACTGCGAGGAAAAGGAAAGAACAAGCTAGCTATTATCTGGAATAAATAACTGTAATTTTTTTGAATATTTCAAGAAGTTGTCAACTTTACCAAGTTAAAACAAACCTAGGCTGAATTAAAAACAAACTTACGCTGAGAAATGTTAGTTATTATTGCGTCTGAGTGTACTTCACTTGATGGAGGCCCAGTCTCTGCGACGTTTTCAAGAGCGTTAATTCTCTTCTTCTGTTCGTTTAGTTCCACTTCAACTCTTAAAAATCCAGCACAGTAAAACACAATTGACAAAACAGAAAGAATTGTGGTAAAGGAGGGTGTACACTGCTTTTGACCGGTTGCCATGTCGGTGATATCGGCACAAGTAAGTTTTTCCCAGTGCTGTGGGTTTCTGAAATTGAAATGATTCAGCTGCCGTTATTTGATATCGTGTGCACGTGCCTCAGTGATATCTTCTTCCTGGTGCTCTTTTTAATCAAACTTCCTGTATGTATGAAGGAAATAAATTTCAAGTTCGGTTTGCTCATGCTCGCATGAGCATTGACGTGAGGTGAGGTATTTAAAAATTGGATAAATACTTGAGTATAAATTCAATCAGGGAAACCAAGAACTTTAAAAAGTTCTCAAAAACATGTTTACACTGTAAAAAGTAAAAAAAAGAAAAACTGTATTCCACTGTCCGAGCTACAGTCTTACAGGGTTGACACGTCTAAAACACGTAAACTCTTTGAATTACCAATTACAAAGGCACCTTTCACAAAGGCCGGTCCAGCACTTCGGGGCTCAGGGGTGGGGAATTGATTTGAAGTGGTCCTAGTCCCGGCGGGTTTAGGAGGTGGGCAACTCCTCGTTGAGTTGTTCTTGTTAACTGCGTCATTTCTTGGCTGACATGATGGCGCCAGACCTACAGTAGTCTGCACGGCAGGCGCTTGAATTAATGGACGCCCATTGCTTTCAAGCGCTTTCTACGCAGGGTACGTAAGATCACGTGGAAAAGACTCTCAAGACTGTTTATTTCCAGGGGAAATCTCACAGAATTGTAGATAGGCTTTTGTACATTATGCTAGCATTTTTTCGAGCATTTTAGTGAGGCAAAAGCATTGAGCATTATTCGAGCATTTTAGTGGCATTTTCCCAGGAAAATTAATTTTTCCCAGAAAATAAAATAGAAATTAACTTTTTTCAGGAGCCCATGCCCCATGAGCTCCTGCTTTTTTAAACAAAATGAAGACTAGAATTCAAAATTCACAAAAATTCTAATACAGCTGGTTTTTTTGGCTGTATTTATGAACTTGTACACGTTGTCGTTGTTACTTGCAACACTTGCACCTTTTTGTAAGTGTAAACTTTGAAATTAATTAAAAAAACCGTTTGTATAATGAGCATTATCCGAGCATTTTAGTGACTTTTTTGGGGAGACCGAGCATTTTAGTGGGAAAAATGGAGCATTAAGGTGGAGCATTTTAGTAGGGAAGCAAAAGCATAAAGTACAAAAGCCTAATTGTAGCCATCTGGTTAAAGCACAGGTAATCCAGGCTCACTGTTTGTGTCACGTACGTTTTTTCATAACATGGGTAAATATAGAGAACATATGGCGCGAAGTTTAGGTCTCGACATTTGCTAGAAAATGGAAATGAAAATCGATGAAACTTTTCATGTGGCGAGTTGTTGTTGTCCTTAATATGTACACGAGGGTTTTGCCACTATACTATGAATGAAAGGTGAATGAGAATATTTTTCGCGAAACTTCGTGTACATATTAAGGACAACAACAACTCGCCACATGGTAAGTTTCATCGATTTTTTCCATTTTCTAGCAAATTTACAGACCTGAACCTCGCCCCCTATGTTCTCTATATTTACCCATGTTATTAAACCCGTACGTGACACAAACAGTGAGCCTGGGTCACCTGTGATTAAAGAAGAAAAACTTACAAAAACAAGTCTGGGTTCGAAGGTACGTTTGTTATAGATTGTCAGGAGCCTAGGGATATAAGATAGTAGATAGCCAACGAGTCTCGATCGTGCAGGCGGTTAGCGATATATTTTTAGCTGGTTTTAGCTATTTGAGCTTTTTATTTACAAAGTAAGTTGTAGATAATGACCCGCTATTGCGATAATAAGCCTTCCGCGTTGTTGTGATGTCACAGCGGGAAGTGGTAGGGCACTAAGCTATACTTGAAATTTTACAATTTTAAAACGTCCTTGATATATCATTTGCAAACATCAACTTCCTTCATTTGTAAAACTACTGTAATATTCATGATCATATAAACGCTTGTGAAACATTTTGCAAAATTTCGTGCTAGCTGTAGTTATCCAAACAATGTGGTACTTCATTGTTGCTCAAGAGTCTAAAGTGAAGCAATGTGAAAAATATTGTTTATAGTGTTTAAATGCAAGAAAGCACCGGGATGGCGCTTTTTTTTTTCGTGCCGGTCGGTCTTGCTTTCTTCTTATTATTTAAAAAACCTTTTGCCATGAAAAACAGTCAAATTTCCCCGTCAGTCCTCAGTATCACGAAATCGTTTCTTTATATTTGATGGGGCCAAATTGTGATCATCATAACCGCAGCATGTCTTTGTTCGTCCAAGAGCTTGGAACTGGCTCAGTACGTGTAAACAGGTAGCAGCAAATCAACTTAAAACTACAGGCAGACCAGCCTTGTTCGTCGGGCCGTTGTTGTAATTGAAATGTGAGTATTCACCATTTTCACAAAGATCATAGTGCACTTTGTTTATCCCAAAATTTTGCATAGCTTTTGTCTTCGATTTCTCTTGGGACGACTGTAATATCCGGGAGAAATTAGAAACAACGTTTATGCAAAATTTAGGGAAGAAACAGGGTACATTATGATCTATTAGAATCTTTTGACTCAATAGAAGGGATACACATTATGGCGGCTACAATTTACTCGAAAATACAGATTTGAACCTAAATGTTCAAGCAAAGTTCAAGCGAAATATTAAATTCGTTATCGGTCATCTTTTTCTCTTTCCCGGGCTGTTTAGATTGTAGCCACCTATAATCTCCGTTCTCTTAGAATTGAATTTCTTGAAAGCTGCGTTTAAAACTTTTGCTGAATATTGTGCCGGCTCAGGAAGACTGAGTCGTTATTCTCGGAAGCTTTCCACAAGCCACAGTGTATCAAAAAGTCCTCTTTTTGCACAAGAGTGAGTAAAAAGGAACTATCATCATAATGATCTAACTGAGTTATAACGATACAACTGTGCCACAGACAACTTCACCATTTTTTTAAGAAAAATTACACTGAAAAACCAGGTTGAGGCAATCGTGTAACTGGCTTTCTTTCTAAGATGACGGCCTAAGTTTCATTTCAGTAAATTTAAGTGAAAGACAACCTCTGAAGCTATTCCAAAGGGCTCCTCTGCAATCAGATTTTCTTCCAAGGTATTTTCCGTTTAGATTGGATGAGTGGCAATTCTGGTACCACCAGGCACCAGTGTATCGCACAGCACAGTTATTACCCCAGATGTCATTATCTCTGTCTTTGGTGCTAAATGCCTTGTTATTATGCTGTATAATCGAATCTCTCGCTGTCCCTGAATATGAACCCACTTCAAGTCGATACTTCGCCTGCTCATCACCAACTTTAAACTTGCCATATTTGGCGTATACTCTTACTCCGTTCCAGTCCTCTAGCTCCACTCGCAGAGTACTGGGTCTAGCGGCCGTCAACCTGTGGATCCTGTCGTTTCCTAACCAGAACTCAGCCGTCAGCTGACCAAAGCCCGATTTGTAATCGTTCCAGCCGCGATAGAAGCCTACTGAGCCATCTTGTCTTCTCTGGAACACGGTCCATCCTCCACCATCAGTGCGCATGTCACAATATACATTAAAGGATCCTCTTCCATCAGGATTTATGGAGTAAACTCCATTCTGAGTATAGCCTGACTTCAGCAGATCAGAACAATCTTGGGGGATAAATATGAAATGCTTTATCAAGAACAAAGTATCAAGTATGATTTGCCCTATTTATTCAGACCGAGGGGAGCTTTTGAGGCCTTCTCGCTCTCAGGCTAGTATATCATTTATTTTACTACTTTAAGGGATCAACTGAGGCTTTTCGGTAACTGTCCACCTACCACTCCCCAAAGCCAACATTGACACTTACTTCTCTCTAAGGGCAAAATTGTGACTTAGGGGATGGGTAGATGGTCAGTTACCCAGAAACATCAGCTTTAAGAAAGAAAACAAAAGCACATCATGAATGGGTAGAACGTTCACAAGCGCAGTACGGAAACGTAGAAAAATCTTCCACCAAAAGCCATAATGTCCCATTATCGCCTTTGCTTTCCACTACAAATAAGGAGCAAATTTAAAAGGCTTCTTAAGAATTATTCACTTAAGAATAGCTTTTGATTTAATTACCTGAATTCTACCCTTATTAAAGCAAGATCACGATCAGTGAAAACTCTAGAATAAACGTTATGGTCCGCCTCTCTCACCCGACATAACAGTACATCAATGTTAATTATTATTCAATGCAGTGGTGCATTTTTAGGTGGATATTTCTGAAAATGATTCCGCCTAAAAACGGACTCCAACGGGATGGATTCCACCCCTCCGAGGTTTTTCTCACATATTTCTATTTTTTTATCGTTCAGAAACAACCACCTCTCTTCAGTAACTGTTCCAAGAGACCAGAAGATGTGCAACTTCCCCCCCCCCCCCTCTCCAGGTTTTCACCAAGTTTGGTCATACGTTCTAGAATTAACCTGGCCAACAGACCCTCCTGTTAGGATTTATCCTCTCTCGTAATAAACGGAATACCTTGTTTAGAAGGCAGAACATCAATAGTGGTGACAGTTTCCACGTCAAACACCCCTGCAATCGTTGCAGCACAAATGTAATTCCCTGCATCTTCCTTTTTAATGTTTCTGATAACTAACCCACCATTAATCTGCTGGCTCCGACCAACTGGAAGTTGTGCCTCTTGTTTCTTCCAGTTCATGGCTGGTTCAGGATCGCCAGTGGCGCTGCAGTTCAAAGTTAACGTTTCGTCAATCAACACAGTAACTTTTGACGGTGGCTTTACAGTAAATTGAGGAAGGGAGATCACTACTAAAACAGTTCGTTTGACCACAGTTCCTAACAAGTTAGTCGCAGTGCAGAGGTAGTTATCAGAATCAACCTTACGAACTCCAAACAGTTTCATGACGCTATTGTTACTGTGTACCCTCCCCTGGGGCAGCTGACCAAATGACTTACTCCAGGTGACCAATGGCGCAGGATAGCCAGTCACGTGACAAACTGGTAGAGTTGCATTAATTCCTTCAACGACGTAAAACGGTCCCGGATTAAGAGATATGGAAGGACGAACTGCAAAACGAATTTTACGTAATTAGAATAGAATAGAACTTTAATAGAATCATCCTCAAAAGGTTTTTCAGACACTATTTACAATGACATGAATACATTAAATACTTAACTACCTAAGTTATAGATAATAAGTATAAGAAAATAAGAATTCGTAATTTAACACCTATGAAAGACTTGCTCTAAAAGTTGCCCTTTTATAGCTTGCTTGAAAGACTGCAATGAAACGCATTGCTTTATGTCATTATCTAAATTGTTCCAAATACTAGTTCCTCTATATGTGAATGTGCGTTGGCCAGAAGCAGTTCTATACAATGGTATATGTAATAAATCACGCTTGCGGGTGTGGCGAGCATGGATGCTGGAGCGTTTAGAAAGTTCATCCACCAGTTCGCGGTTGCTCGAAGCCTGGTTAGCGCTAACCGTTGGTTAAGAGGTATCAAAATGTATAGGTTTCCATGGTATTTAACGCTGGTTAGCACTAGCCATGCTTCGAGCAACCCGGGCCAGATGTTTAGGTGCGAGGTCCTTGAAACATTTGTAAGTTAAAACAGAGTCGAGAAGCCAGTTAAGCTGGCGGAGTAGTCTCTTTGTCAAAGCTTTCTTTAACTCTATTCACTTGATATAGCTTAGAAAAGCAGGAAAAGACTGATTTTGAAATACGATGGTCGTAAGTCAAGTGAGGATCTAGAATGACTCCCAAGTCCTTGGCTGAGACGACAAGTCTTAACGTCGCGCCGAGAAATGACATGCTGAGGTTCTGTGGTAGCCTGTTCAACATCTGTCTGGTTCCAAGGAAGAGGAGCTTGGTTTTATCAGGGTTTATGAGTAAGTGATTCTCACAGCACCACTGGGCTACGCTGAGAAGATCTTGTTTCAGCTTATCAGTAGCTGCATCCAGTTGTATCAGCGGAAAAGATAGGAATAACTTCGAATCATCAACGTATGATTCCAGGTTACAAGAGCTAGGTGCTAAGGGTAGACCATTAAGATAAATACCGAATAGCACGGGTGATAAAATCGGTCCTTGAGGAACGCCATGGGTGATTGGCAGAGTGTCCGAGTGGGTGGAGCCAATTCTCACGTATTGGTAGCGACTAGATAAGTAGCTCTTGAACCAGTTGACAGTCGAGGGCGAGGGCGAGGCTCCAACGTTGGAGAGTTTGCGAAGCAGTCTTGCATGGTCAATGCTGTCGAAAGCTTTCGAGAGGTCTTGTAATATCACAGCGGTAATCTGCTTTTTGTCCATTGCTTCAAGTACACTATCCGTTAGCTGGATATTTAAGGTCTCTGTAGAGTGCGCTTTTTTATTACCTCTTTGGTGGGACGTAAGGCGTTTGTTGTCTATGAGGTAGGTGTTGAATTGATTCAAAATAATCTTCTCACATACTCTGGATGCAACAGCTAGAAGAGATAATGATCTGTTATTGGCTGCTTCTTCGTGATCGCCGTCTTTGAGAATGATTATCACCTCGGCCTGTTTCCATTTAGCAGGAAATGTACTAGTAAGTATAGAGCAATTAATAATGTCAGTCAAAGGGCCGAGTATGACAGGCAAGCAGTCCTTTAGTATACGAGCACCAACTTTTTCAGGTCCAGGTGATTTATTCAGTGGTAGAGATGCTACAACTCGACGAACCTCCTCATATGTCACTGTTCTTAAATTGAATAGCTCATCTGGGGTGGAGCTAGTATTCGCATCGGTTGAAAGTTCTCGTTCGTTGGTTACAACTGTCAGGTTTTTGGTATAAGCTGGTCTTTTTTTTGTCTTTAGAAGGTATGGCGTGACTAATGATCTTCCAATTACCACAGTTATACGTGAATATCTATGGCGAAAGTAACGGTTTTCTTCGTTTCCTTGCACTAGCGTTAAATAAATGGTCAAATATCTGTAAAATAACTGAAGTAAAGCTTAACTGTACTAAACAAATGAACACAAAAGAATGAAAACGTTCTTAACTGACTCTCTGCCTGAGGTATGTTCTGCAAAACGTTCGTGCAAAAAAGTACTGTATTTACATTTTAACTGAATTGCAAGACTTGCCGAGATTAAAAATCTACTGGCCATAGGGAACAAATTTCGCGGCCATTCTTGACTTTTTGTCACTGTCGAAAAAGCTGGCCGTTGTTACAAGATTATTTTGGCAGTAGGAGACGCGCTGTAGTGGCCGTTGCCGTTGTAGAGAGGTTTGAACAAAAGCCATTTTATGGACTGTCCGCCGAACAAGAAAGTGGCCGTTGTAGAGAGGAGACCATTAGTGGAGGTTCGAGTGCATAATTCACAATTAAATACAGGTTAGCATCAATGATTTGGTATAAACACGTGTTTCTCGTAAGAATAGTGAGTGACGTCATTTCCCGCCGCGGTCAGTTTTTGTTACATGCTAATGCTAACTGAAACATTAACAAAGATTTCTTCAAAACGAACTATTGATCCTGAGGCTGTTTAAGAGGGAGTTTCCCTAAAACCGGTCCACTGCGTTTCGGGTCGGAAAATCAATTTCCTTTAAACTTTGCTCTTAGTCCAAAAGTAATTGAAAACCGCATTAGTTTTTGAAAATATTTCAAAATAAAAGTTTTCGGGAAAAAAATCACTTCAGCGCCTGGCGGCCAAATTTTGGCAGTGACAAAGAGTAAAAATAGCGCATATTGCCGAGTTCACCACTTCAAAGTTTTACACTTTCAACGATTTTTTTCACTTCCTAGGATTAAATTGGCCCTTAAATGATGTCAAGCACACAATTTTGGTCTTTCAAAAGCAACTCATGTCTACTAAGTATTTTTTGATTTACACCCACTTTGCCGCAAGCGGGAAAGGGCTCAAAAATGCATATTTTCATCCAAGCACTGTGCAAAATTCCTAGCCTGCGAGCAAGCTCTCCTATCTGAGCGAGCGAAGCGAGCCGCGCGAGAACGCGCGAGCGAGCGGCAAAGCCGCGAGGGGCCGAGGCTCGCTTCGCTTGCCCAAATAGGAGAGCTTGCTCGCAGGCTACAAAATTCTCACATCTTCTAACTGAAAATGTTTTTTTAGACCAACAAAGGGAATGTCCAAAAACATAGAAACATAAAAATATATTGTGATTTTAACGATTTATCAGCACAGCCGATCGACGAAATATGCCTATTTTCTGTTATAAGGGGCACCCAACGTCACGTCAATTTTTGGAAAATGTCTGTTCTGAAGACGATTTCAGATCTAGAATTTTCGGAACATTTGTTGTAAAATTCTTGTTGCCTGCCTCTCCTAGGATTTTCGAACAACTAACAAATGGTATAATTGCCCATTTTTAACGGATTCAATACCCTCAAAAGGTCACCTAGAATTTTCGGGAACCTTTTTTCTGGCTGAAATTTTCGAAAAAGTAAGTTTTGATCCCTATAATTTTCGGATCACTAGACTTTCAGCTAGGAAATCACAACAGATGAAAGATTTTTAGGGAATAAAATTATGCCTAAATGCTACAATACGTTTAACAATGCTATATTCAAGTGGTTTTGAACTATATTCTCGTTGGGTGCCCCTGTGTTATGACTGTTTACAATACACGATGGAAGGTCTTAATGCATGCAAAGCCGCAATAACACAATAATTCATAAAATGTATCAAGTATTTTAAACATTTTGTGACTTTTGACACAATAGAACATCATTTAGGAAAGGAAACCCTTAAAGCCGAACGCATTAATGCTGCAGGTGTACCTGTTTACAGCGCTTGAAAACCTGATATCACATGATGCCGCTTGTCACGCATTCTTATATCTGGAATCGTTACGCCGCGAAAACATTTTTTGTTAGTCTGAGTAAAATTGAAGGAAGGAAGTTATCTTATCAATAGAATATTCTATTATATTTATTGCTGTTTTCGTGGGCAAGCTACAAAATCAAGAATCATGCATGCATTGCCTGGTGCATTAACAATTATGTAACTTTTTAGTTTTCCAGGAACAGGCTCCTGTCCATTCAGCTTAGCATTTATAAAACAATTGGTTGTCGCTATGAGCTTTCGCTTTGTTTTGTTTTATGTTTGGGCTTGGGATAATTTCGATCTCAGAGCATGTTAGAAAAAAGGAGCAAGCACCTCCTAAGGTAGTGAAACAAACGAGAAATTATACAGTCATGATACATTTAATTTGCTAAAAAAGTATTGACCTACGTTGCTTAATATATTTAGAGGGTCTGCAAAACAAAATTTAATTCCGAGCTTTTTTCGTTAGTTGACTGAGAAATAATACTGTTGACTACGTACCTTGATATTGCAACCTCGTCCCTAGGGCGCTTTTCTCTGGCCCCGCCCTCAAAGCCAGGGAAAAGCGCCCTGGGGACGAGGTTGTTGATATTGATCGTGCATTATTATTATTTTTTTTTTATTATTTTTTTTTTGTCAGGCTGCTACGTAATACCTTTCCTCATCTTTCATCCTGTATGGTACGCAAAGTAAATCCTTGCAGTACTTAGATAATAGTCAATAAAAAATGAAAAAAACTCACCATTCACTATTAGGCGACCAAGTGCCTGCGCCTGCCCCAAGATGTTTACCGCTGAACATTTATACACACCTGCATCACTTCCTTTCAAGTTCTGTAAGAGCAAAGTGTCTCCTAAAACCGCTGATTGGTTAATTTTTGTTTGACTGTTAAGTTTACTCCACACTACTGTAGGTTTAGGATTACCATTGACAGAACACTGAAACGAGGCTGATCTGGTCTCGTTTGCAGTCAATTTTGCAGGCGAAACAGCAACAGTAGGAGCTGAGATTGATTCACCAGGCTCTCCTTTAGATCCCGGCAATCCCGCGGGCCCCATGTCTCCTTTTTGTCCTTTAGGACCAGCTATACCAGGCGGCCCAACTGGTCCCATAATGCCTTGCTTGCCCCTCTTTCCTGGTGATCCCATAATTCCTTGATCCCCTTTGTTTCCTTGTTTCCCTCTCTGTCCTCTTCGTCCCCGGGCTCCTTTCTCTCTTCTAGGTCCAGGTGGACCTGGAGGGCCTGGGGCACCAGGCAAACACCTACGACCTTTTGATTGACAAATGTGTGGTCTTAACTTCGATAGTAGTTTGTTGACTTCGAGAGTGGCGTTAACTGAGTTAACCTGGCGTCTGTTTCTGTTATGGTGAATTTTACGAGGTTGAAGTTCTGAAAAGATGAGCAAAAGAACACTGACCCATCTAAATCCAGGATAAAATGGAACATTATGACAGTGAGTAGTATATAGTGTGGCTGCTTCTCGGAGAAAACCTTAATATATGGGAAACTTGTTTATTTTAAAAGTTGACTTTAGCAGGCTGTAAATAAGCGCAAATGCAAAATATAGAAATCCGGTTCTCCGGTTCAGTATTTTATGGTCTTTTATCCTTAAAACCAGCTGAGTGAGGCCATTATGACTGTGGACAGACTTGGATGTCATTCAACCTGATTTCCCATGGGACGAAATCTATAGAAGCTCTTCACTCTCTTTTTCATCCCAGAAAACGCATGTTAAACATTTGAGCTGCTGTGGACCACCGAGCTAAACCGCAATAAATCTGAAAGGTTCTATACACCGTATTCACAAATGGCGGACACGCGGGAAAAAACTGGTGCCTAGTCATGAAAGCGAGGCGTTGGAGGATAAACAAAAATTGCAAAAGAAGACTTTCAGTGAAACTTGCAGAGTGTTTAGCGCGGATTCCACCTAAAATAACTTTGTACGGACTTCTTTTTAAATACAATTACGTCGGATGTATTCTGCTTTTAATGTAAAGTAATGATTTGCTGTTTGCAATCAAAAGGGACGCGTATATCTTCAAGGAAACAGGATGATTTTGTAGGTTTCCTGAGCATCAGAAGCTCGACAAGTAGACGATGGCTGGAGAAAAGCGGCAAACATGTTGGCCCAAACTTCACATTGAAACCGAGTACGAAGGCCAGCTAACTGCAGTTCGGTGAAACAGAAATATAAACAAATGTTGGTGGCAAGAAAAAAAGAAATAAACGACAGATATATGGCCTACTTGTTAACAGAAGAGACGTCTGCCGTTGAACAAAACAGTTCAAGTCGAGATGGAAAAAAGGAAGACAGGAAAAAACAGGTGACTGAGGTTTCGAAGAAGTTATGTTTGGTTTTTGTTTGCCAGGACGTTATTCTCTGGTCTTTATCGATGAAGGACATCAATTAGAACTATTTTTTTAGTATGAATGCAGGAGCGATCGAGTGGAGTACGCTCAAAATTTCAACTTGTTACTCGGCAGACTCGGTAAGCCGGACACATATCATTTCAGCAAGTAATTTCGTATTTCTTATCTTTGGCTGTTAAGAGTTTTAAGAGTTTTATGTTCCATAATATTTTAAAGTTGAAGAATACATAAACAAATAAAATGATGGTCTTCTTAAACGGATCCAGACTCAAATTTAATTATTCGAAACAGAAGCTTGCCGTGTTCAGTCATGACACAAACATTGCCTTAAAAGTTTAACCTAGTAAAATGTAAGCTTTATACCACTTTTTTACCAAAAGCTCTCTGAGATAATGCCCAAAAGGAGACCAGGCAAATAGCAAGCCATAAGATTCACACACTACAGCTTCTAATTTTTGATAAAATTATTTTTAATTATTTCGCAATGACAAAGAAATCATGAGGTTTTTGCTAAGCTCTGCCAACGTACCTCGAACAATTCGCTCCAAAGCGACGGAATTAATATGATCCAAAGGCAGTTGTAAATACAGACATACATATATACATAGATATGTATAAAATGACACTGACATGAATGAATAAGCCTCGTGAATGAATCTTTCACCCGCTCTCGACTTGACCTGTTTTGTGTAATGGCGGAGGTCTCTTCCGTTGACAAGTAGGCCATATATCCGTCGCTTATTTCTCTTTTTCTCGCCACCAATATCTGTTTTTATTTCTGTTTTACAGAATTGTAGTGGTCTGGCTTTCGTATTCGGTTTCAGTGTGAAGTTTGGGCCAACATGTTTTCCGCTTTTCTCCAGTCATCGCCCACTTGTCGTGTCGAGCTTCTGATGCTTCGGAAACCTAGAAAATCATCCCGTTTCCTATAAGATATACGCGTCCCTTTTGATTGCAAACAGCAAATCACTACTAAACATTAAAAGTAGAATACATCCCACGTAATTGTATTTGAAAAGAAGTCCGCACAAAGTTATTTTAGGTGGAATCCGTGCTATACACTCTGCAAGTTTCACTGAAAGTTTTCATTTGCAATTTTTTTTAATCCTCCAACGCCTCGCTTTCATGACTAGGCACCAGTTTTTTCCCGCGTGTCCGCCATTTGTGAATACGGTGTATAACGTGCAGTGTGCCAATTGTTTTTTCAAGCTGAAAGAATCCAAAACGTTTACATACAAGTCAGTTAGGGACTCAGCGGGTAGAACAGTACACTCGGTACACTGGGTGCACTCGGTACAGCCGTTACACTCTATACTCGCGGTGCAGCCGGTACGATGGACGATTCTTTGAAATCGACTTTCCTTCACATATCAAGGTACAAAACACCTGTTCTGATGATACTGAAGATACGCACAAAACATAATAAACCGAAGACAAGGGGCCAAAAAGTTGGTTGAAACTATCAAGTGAGCCTTATTTCATGTGGGAAATAGTGATGGTAGCCTGCGTAGCATGGCTCTTTTTGGGCGCGCAAAGTAATAAAGGCGGGCGAGGGCAGTGAAACCGCGAGGAGATTGGGGCGGGAGCAAGTTGCGCGTGTTTTTGCGGCTTCGCCGCTCTGTCCGGCTCCCGACGAAACCGCCATGCTATGCAGGTAATAGTGATAGTGGATCGGTGCTGGGCTACCCAGTAAGCTTAGAAGTCTCAAAACTTTACACTTTTAACACTTTCAACTCATCGAATAAGTTACGTTTGATGAAAAGAACTGTCCAGACTCCTACCAATTAAATTCGCTTGAATCGCGCCACAGGTATCCCAAGTTCATTTTCCCTTTTTTTCTCAGTCTGTCTTTCTTTTCTTTCGGTTTTGTTTGGTTATGGGAAACCTTGGCGAGTAAATAATGGAAAAGTCAATACTCAGGTTCAAGGGTTGACCAAACTTGGAAGACGGTTGCGATCGCCAGACAAAGGCACGGCAACCGAAAAGCCCTGTGGAAAATTGGCAAAAATAGCACTAATACAACTTGACGGATGACAACTGCTATTTGAAGAATATCTGTTAGACTAAAAATCCCATTATATCCTGAATTTGCCAAGGTACAGACAAAAGAAGACGGGAAGTTAACATCCGCTGTATCACATTTTAAGACTGCAGACTGAACGAGGATTGTAGATTGTAAACTGTAAATTAAATGACACCGAAAATCTTGCTAATAAAGTTGACGTCATAAAAAATATAGCATCGATCTTTCAAGGCTTCTGAGAAAGTAGCCTCGAAACAAGGTTGATATTTATTGCGCAAAATTACATTGGACTCATTTCCAAGATGCTGTTGGCTGTTCTTCACCGACTCTTTATCGACTCTTATCACTAATTTTGTTGATTTCAGACTTCTGTAGGATATTTTCTTCTTCTTTGATTATTGTTAGCTGATAATGACAACTATTCATGTCATATAGTACCTGTCTAGTGGTCTTCTGTAAAGAAAGCTTTTAGATGAAAGCACAGTCTTGTTCACTACCATTACAATTATAATTACAAAAAACAATAATTATAGATCAAGGACATTTGACACCTCTCAAATAACGTAAATTTTTCATATACCTTATAATAGGAAATTAACGCTTGTGTTAATTAAGGTATTTGAAATTAACGCGACTTTAATTAACGCATAGTTAATTGAGTGGAATGGTTATGAAACCCGTCAGACTCCTTTGTTATATGTTTTTGTTGACCTGAAAGTGCACAACGTTCTAAAGAATTCCTATCATTTTGATTGTATTGACCAATAAAAACGTTGCATTAATTTATTCCGTAACAATTTGCCAACAGAAAACAAAGGATTGTGCACTTTCACGGTACTTCCAACATAAACTGCAGCACTGTTGTTCTTATCATTGATGTTTGCCGCTTTTCATAACCAGTCTCCTCTAATAACTATGATTAACGGGAATAAAGGGGAAAATACTTCCCAACTAAGAAAAGTGACGCGAAAGGCGGGGTAACATTTTATAAGAACGAAAATTAACGCGACATACAAAATAAACGAAAGTTGTTAAAACAACACGAACAAATATATTTAAACTTGACCGCAATCTAGGGGCAGATGTTGAGAGTTATTTTTCTTACAGCGACCATGAAGGTGAAATGTTGTTACAGTAATCAATTTGTGAAAGATTGATCTGAAATATAAAGTGCGCAAGTCAAGAATGTCTGCAGTATGTCGAGAATTTGGGGGCAAACTAATAGAAACTAAGGTCACGGAAAATAACGCTGCAGTTTATTAATGGCGCGGAAATTAACTTTAACAAAAATTAACGCGAATTTTGTAAATTTGCGCGGAAAATGTCAACTACGCCTCTAGGCTTGACTTTCTTACTTTGTTAGAAGCTGGGGAAAGAGGTAACGTTGTTGATGACGTCACCTTTATAAAGATATTTTTGGTTTCCTTCAATATACAGTCTTTCGACGCATGCTACGCAGGATACCTGTGAGTTGATTTATGAAGCTACGTTCACACTATAATAGGGTATACATAGTATGAACAGCAACGGCACAGAACTAGAACAAGTCGTTCACACGACATCGAGTATAAATATTGTGCCGAACCAACCAGCTGAGAGAGTTTAGTGAACTATATCGTCCTAGTCCTCACTCCAGACCTTGCTCCTACTTATCCACTCCCGCTGCGATTCACACATACATACATACATACATAACCTTTATTAAAGTGTCTTGTCGTTCTAGTGCCTATTGGCACTAATTGGGGACACCTTTAAAACTAAATTACATCATTAATAGAAACTAATTAAGTACTATAAAGGCCGGAAATTGACACTATTCAAGCCAAGTGCTCTTTTACACTCTAAAAACTAAGTTCTAGATTTAACACTTCGAAGCTAAGTTCGAAAATTTACAATATAAAAACTAAATGCGTATAATAGCTCGGACACTAAAATGAATAAGTAAATATGCGTACGTCCTCTTAATCTAAGCATAAGCGGCATTCACTCCCACATCCCTCAAGAAATGATGTTGCATCCTTCTTACGTATCATTGTCCTAAAAGTTGCCAAAGTTGCAATATTTCTCTCCTCCTTGCTTAGTTTAGACCATAATTGTGGTCCGAGAAATCTGAGAGAATGTTTTCCATAAGTAACAGTTTTAAACCGAGGTAAGACAAAATCTGCATTTCTTAGGTTATATCTCTTACTATTAATATTCTCCTCGTTGATATTAAAAATATCCGCAATTTGGTTCACCGTTAATTTGTTCTTTACTTTAAACATCAAAATGAGTATATCCTGCAACCTCCTATTTTGTAAAATAGTCAACTTAGCTCTTTTCAGCAAGGTGTCATAACTTTCGGTAGTAGTATTATACACTAATCTTAAGGCTCTTTCTTGTAGACGCTCCAATTTACGACTATCAGATGCCGTGCAAAAATGCCACACTAGGTGGCAATAAGTAAGGTGTGGCATAATAGCTGATTTGTACAAAAGTAACTTGGCATTTACTGGCATAAGATTTTTAAGCCTTCTTAATATTCCGATCATCCCGCCAACTTTCTTACACACACTACGTATATGATCTCTAAAGTTTAGGTTTTCATCTAGGTTTACACCTAGGATCTTGATGGATTGTGACTGTTCGACTTTTTCGCCACATATATCCAGATCAACGTTCCTTTCTCCTTTTGGATTTCCCAAAACCATGGCTTGATATTTATCGCAATTGACTTTTAAAAGATTATCTTGATACCATTTAGTCATCCTCTCTCCATTGTCCACCAGTATCTTCTCCACGCTTTTGGTTGTTTCGTTTGCTACAAAGACCTGATGGTCATCCGCATACATCGAGACATTGGCATCTGATATTATGCTAGGCATATCGTTCTGGAAAATATTCCACATGAGTGGTCCAAACGTACTTCCCTGTGGACATCCTCTCTTCACCACAACCCAGTCACTTGTTACAGAACCTATCCTTACTCTGTTCTTTCTTCCCTGAAAATATGATCGTATGAGCTGTATGGCTTTATCGGAGAAATTGTAGGCTTGCAGTTTATTTATGAGCAACTGAGGGCTCAGAGAGTCAAAAGCCTTGCTCATATCCGAAGACAATATGCCGACAATTTTCTTGCTGTCTAGTTCAGCTCTCCATGTTTCGGTCAGCCTAATCAGCGTGGTCTCACAGCTATTCTTTGCACGATAGGCAGTGATAGCATCACTGAGTCTATCATCCATAAACTTACTGACTTGTTGGCCCAGCAATACTTCATAGACTTTATTCACGCATGGCAGCACCGTGATAGGTCTATAGTTTATATCCCTTTGTTTGTCATCCTTCTTATGTACCGGTATCCATTCTCCGCGCTTAAGCTCTGCTATCCATTCTCCATTTCTAATCGATTGGTTAAAAATCACAGTAAGAGATGGAGCTAACTCAGTGGCGCCTACTTTAAGGATCTTAGGGTCCATCCCGTCATATCCCCTTGACTTATTGGGGTTTAGGTCGTTCATGACTTTTCGTAATTCTTCACAGGTAATTTCGTTAAATTCAAAGTGGTTTACTTGTAGATCTCTCTTATTGAGATAAGTCGATATATTGAGAAGAGAGTTGTGATTCATGAAATCACTTTCCGCACAGTCATTTACGTGGTCCCCTCCAATTCCATCAGCCATTGTAGAGAAAAAATTAGCAAAGTGGTTAGCTACTTTGGTTTGATCCCCTTCCAACACATCATTAACTTTCAAGCAGATATTACCGCTGCTTCCCTGTTTGTTCTTGAAGTCAGTGAATGGTCTAAACGTTCTGTAGAACTTTCTTGGATCAGACTTGACATTATCTGATACTTTTTTCCAATACTGCCTGACTAACTGCCTGTCACTAACTGTTGCATAGCACCTATCCGACAGGTGACGCTCTACTTTTCCGATCGGCGCGGTGGTGCTTTGCTCCGTTACAAGCGGAAATCGCCCCTAACTGATCACCGTTCTTATGTGTCAACAGAAGCCCCTTCTGGTGTGTGTTTTTCGTGCCGGCGAAAGAGCTATCTGTAAAGTGTGAACATATGAAAGCGGAAATGATCCTTGCAGTTGAATGTTAAATTTTTTGACTAGGTAACTGTTGCTCTGCTGAAATTGTCTTCATGACTGCTTTCATAATTACCACAAGAAATCAGTTCGAGAACGCGGTCTAATGACCTTTGGAAAGAGGGTCACCTCAACAAGCAAAAAACGACACGCACACACACTTATTCCGATAGTTGCAAATGCAAGGAAAATGAATAAACAAGCTATTATTTGGAATAGATAACTGTAATGTTGTTGAATCTTTCAAAAAGTTGTCAACTTTACCAAGTAAAAACAAACTTACGCTGAGAATTGTTGGTTATTATTGCGTCTGAGTGTAGTTCACTTGATGGAGGCTCAGTCTGTCCGACGATTTCAAGAGCGTTAATTCTCTTCTTCTGTTCGTTTAGTTCCAGTTCAACTCTTAAAAACCCAGCACAGTAAAACAAAATAGACAAAACAGAAAGAACTGTGGCAAAGGAGGGCGCACACTGCTTTTGAGTTGCCATGTCGGTGATATCCGCACAATTAAGTTATTCCCGGTGCTGGGGGTTTCTTAAATTGAAATGATTCAGCTACCGTTATTCGATATCGTGTACACGTGCCTCAGTGATAGCTTCTTCCTGTTTCTCTTTTTAATCAACCTTCCTGTATGTATGAAGGAAATAAATTTCAAGTTCGTTTTGCACGTGCTCGCATTAGAATTAACAAGAGGTGAGGTATTAAAATAGGATAAATACTTGAGTATAAATTCAATCAGGGAAACCAAGAACTTTAAAAAGTTCTTAAAAACATGATTACACTGTAAAAAGTAAAAAAAACTGTATTCCACTGTCCGAGCTACAGTCTTACAGGGTTGACACGTTTAAAACACGTCAACTGTTTGAATGACCAATTACAAAGGCACAAGAAGCCTACGTCCTACATGTACTTGGACTTAAATGGGTCAGCAAACTCACTTACGCATGATTTACCTTTCACAAAGGGCGGGCCCCCGGGAGAGGTCCAGCACTTCGGGGCTCAGGGGTGGGGAATTGATTTGAAGTGGTCCTAGTCCCGGCGGGTGTAGGAGGTGGGGCAACTCCTCGTTGAGTTGTTCTTGTTAACTAGGTCATTTCTTGGCTGACATGATGGCGTCGGACCTAGTCTGCACGGCAGGTGCTTGAAATAATGGGCGCCCATTGTTTTCAAGCGCTTTCTACGCAGGCTACGTCAGATCACGTGGAAAAGACTCTCAAGACTGTTTATTTCCAGGGGAAATCTCACAGAATTGTAGCCATCTGGTTAAAGCACAGGTAAACCAAGCTCACTGGGTGAAACTTACCATGTGGCGAGTTGTTGTTGTCCTTGTTTTGTAAACAAGTTTCGAGAAAAATAGTCTCCTTGAAGGAAAGGTGAAGGAGACTACTTTTCCCGAAACTTCGTGTACATATTAAGGACAACAACAACTCGCCACATGGTAAGTTTCATCGATTTTTATCTCCACTTTCTAGCAAATTTCCAGACCTAAACTTCTCTATATTTACCCATGTTATGAAACGTGACACAAACAGAGATCCTGGGTTACCTGTGGTTAAAGAAGAAAAACTTTCAAAAATAAGTCTGGGTTCGAAGGTACGTTTGTTATAGATTGTCAGGAGCCTATGGATATAAGATAGTAGATAGCCACGAGTCACGATCATGCAAGCGGTTTGTGATATATTTAAGAGTCAGTTTGGTTTTAGCTATTTGAGCTTTTTATTTACAAAGTAAATTGTAGATAATGACCCGCTATCGCGATTATAATAAGCCTTCCGCGTTCTTGTGATGTCACAGCGGGAAGTGGTAGAGCAAATTTTACAATTAACTTCCTTGATATATCATTTGCAAACATCAACTTCCTTCATTTGTAAAACTACCGTAATAATCATATAAACTTTTGTTAAACATTTTACAAAATGTCCTGCCAGCTGTAGTTATCCAAACAATATGGTACTTCATTGTTGCTCAAGAGTCTACAGTGAAACAATGTGAAAAATATTGTTTATAGTGTTTAAATGCAAGAAAGCACCGGAATGGCGCTTTTTTTTTCGTGCCGGTCGGTCTTGCTTTCTTCTTATCCCAAGTTTAGAAAACCTTTTGCCATAAAAAGCAGTCAAATTTCCCCGTCAGTCCTCAGTATCATGAAATTGTTTCTCTGTTTATGACAAACAGTCAAGTCCATAGATATGACACAAGAGCAGCTAGTAATTATCGACTGCATTCCTGTCGTACGAACATCAAGAAATACACAATTCTTTTCCAAGGACCTAGCATCTGGAACTGTCTTCCTGCATCTGTTACAAACTTGCCAAGCTTTTCTGTCTTTAAGAACAAAGTGTTAGAGTTTTCATTAAAATAGTTACTAAATTAGTTTAGCCGCACTTCTTCGCAGCCCATATTTCTTATAACATTGTGATGTCGAGGTGGCCTCTCTTTATAAGCCTGGAGGTTTCTTGAGGTCTCCTCGCCTAACAACCTGCTGTATCCTGTAAAATTTGCTATTAAAAAAAGGCTAATAAAAAAAATGATGATGAATATATTTGATGGGGCCAAATTGCGATCATCATAACCGCAGCATGTTTTTGTTCTTCCAAGAGCTTGGAACTGGCTCAGTACGTGTAAATAGGTAGCAGCAAATCAACCCAAAACTACAGGCAGACCAGCCTTGTTCGTCGGGCCGTTGATGTAATTGAAATGTGAGTATTCACCATTTTCACAAAGATCATAAATGCACCTTGTATATCCGAAAATTTTGCATAGCTTTTGTCCTCGATTTCTCTTGGGACGACTGTAATATCAGGGAGAGATTAGAAATAACGATTATGCAAAATTTGGGGGAGAAACAAGCTGCATTATGGTCTATTAGCATCTTTTGGCCCAATAGAATAGATACAGACGAACATTAAGGCGGCTACAATTTACTCCAAAATACAGATTTGAACCTAAATTTTCAAGCAAAGTTCTAGCGAAATATTAAATTCGTTATCTGTCATCTTTTTCTCTTTCCCGGGCTGTTTAGATTGCAACCGCCTATAGATGGTTTTCACTGTCACGCAACAGAAAATTAAATTGGAAACCGTCCTGTGGAAGAAGCCAAGAAAATGACATGCTATAAAAGACTAATATATAAACAATTTATCCAAGTCTCACGCCTTTGTGGCCCACAGTTTCTGAGTTATTTGCCGAAACGTTTCACGCACCTTTGTAAATCTTTGTATGGAGACGCCATATTGGTGCACCGTTTTGGTGCACCAATATGGCCGCCGGAAATCAACAAAAAAAAACATCTGGAGTTCACTTTTTCTATAAAAGCTCTTTCTTTTCACTCGAGAACTAGTATACGTACGCCTAAACATATCTTCTAATACTTGAAGTGGTTATACTGCTGAAAATCAAGAGGAGACACTTTTTTTCAACGAGACAACATTCCTATTTTGGTGTCACGCACTGTGAAAACTCGGAAGTTCAAATTGCTGTATTTTCGAAATGAAACATACTACGGAAATAGAACCTTGTACAAAGATTAACTTTTTGTTCATCTTCAACCTGGTGTAAATAAGAATTCGTAAAACCTCGCTATTTTGACTTTACAATTTGATGAGGAGAACAGACGCGGAACCACCTCTTACAAAAAATACGAACCACCGGAGCAGAAAAGAAATCAGAGCCGTAAACGCCGCTACAGTGAAACACTGTCGGAAGAAAGAATAATAGAACAATCAGAGGAGGCTCTAAAAGCCCTGAATAGGCATTCCCAAAGAGGAACATGCCCAAAGACATTACAATACAAAGCACGAGCACGCATAAGGGCAGATGAAGCCTTTAAAACAGACATTAAAAGGATAAGAAAAACAACAGAACAAGAGGTGGTGAACGCCCTAATCAGGTACCATGAAAGGAGAATAGCTGAAAGCAAAAAATCTATCAAGCGGCAAAAGAGACCGACAGGAACTGTAGACAAGAAATCAAAGGACAATAAGAACACTCATGAGCAAAATGTAAAAGAGATAGCTGAAAACTTCTTTAAAAAGTTCAACGAGTTTAAAAACCTCATGAACACAATTTCAAACTAGAACCACTACGTGGAACTTACCGGGGCTCAGTGGGACACGGGATTGCATAGATATAGTTTACCTCTCGCACCCCTCCCCCCTCCTCTGTGGAGGCTAATACTTAGTCTGAATTAACTCATGTAGAAGAAAAGCAACAAAATGCATGAGAAAGGAGGATGTTGTTGGAAGTTTGTTCAGTGTTATTACAGCTTACGGTCTCTGTTATAGTAGTGTTTTTAGTAACACTGTGATGTCAATAAGTGTGATCTGTATAAGGTTTTCATTTGTTTTTAAGTTTGAGTGAAAAAGCAAAAATCACTGACAGTTTTGGGTTGAATGGTAATGACAAAGTTTGCAAAGAAGTTTGTTACAGAATTATCACAATTTCACATTTTCTCAAATACGTTATCATCAGGTTTATCATTGAGATTTATTAATCACATTTATATATTTTTTTGCGAAAACACTGTAAATTTGAAATGATAACAGACATAAGACATTTTTGAAATAGATCTTTGTGGTC
>BOPM01000265.1:483271-502704 GCA_022179025.1 Porites australiensis | reverse complement strand
CAGTACGTCAATTCTCGACGTACGAACGCATTTTAAACCTACTGAAACTTTCCAATATACACATTTCACGTCTTGCCACCCATTAGGGGTCAAGAAGGGCTTTATAAAAGGCGAAGTCCTCCGGTTACTCAGAACAAATTCCTCAAAAGAAAACTTTCAAAACCGACTAGAAGAATTCCAAAAGCACCTTAGAGAGAGAGAGGATATCCACGAAACTTAATAACTCTAACTCTCTATGAAATACACTTTGAAAACAGGAAAGTAGCACTCCGACAAAAACCATCGAGAGAAAAAGTCATTTTACCCTTTGTCACGCAGTATCAACCATCAGTTCCCAGCCTTAAAAACATTCTTATGAAACACTGGCAACTGATAGAGAAACAACCTCTTCTTAGACAGATCTACAAAGAACCTCCAATTATATCATACAAACGAGGAAGGTCTCTGAAAGATATACTCGTTAAAGCTAAACTCTGAGATTTAAAGGCTAAAACACGTGGGTGGAAAGCGTGAGTCAGGCTTGTCAACCCCTATGATATTTCAATATATCTTCGTTCTCTTAGAACTGAATTTCTTGAAGGCTGCGTTTAAAACTTTTGCTGCATACTGTGGCGGCTCAGGAAGACTGAGTCGTTATTCTCAGAAGCTTTCCACAAGCCACAGTGTATGAAAAAGTTCTCTTTTTGCACAAGAGTGGGTAAAAAGGAACTATCATCAAAATGATCTAATGAGTTATAACGATACAACTGTGCCACAGACAACTTCATCATTTTTTTAAGAAAAATTACACAGAAAAAACAGGTTGAGGCAGTCGTGTAACTGGCTTTCTTTCTAAGATGACGGCCTAAGTTTCATTTCAGTAAATTTAAGTGAAAGAGAACTCCTGAAGTGATGCCACCTGGCACCTCTGTTATCAGATTTTCTTCCAAGGTATTTTCCGTTTAGATTGGAGTGGTGGCAAATGCCGTACCACCAGGCACCAGTGTATCGCACAGCACAGTTATTACTCCATCTGTCATTATCTCTGTCTTTGGTAGTAAATGCCTTTTTATTATGCTCTGAAATTAACGAATCTCCTGCCGTCCCTGAATATGAACCCACTTCAAGTCGATACTTCGCCTGCTCATCACCAATGTTAAACTTGCCATATTTGGCGTATACTCTTACTCCGTTCCAGTCCTCTAGCTCCACTCGCAGAGCACTGGGTCTAGCGGCCGTCAACCTGTGGATCTTGTCGTTTCCTAACCAGAACTCAGCCGTCAGCTGACCAAAGCCCGATTTGTAATCATTCCAGCTGCGATAGAAGTCTACCGAGCCATCTTGTCTTCTCTGGAACACCGTCCATCCTCCACCATCAGTGCGCATGTCACAGTATACATTAAAGGATCCTCTTCCATCGGGATTTATGGAGTAAACTCCATTCTGAGTATAGCCTGACTTCAGCAGATCAGAACAATCTTGGGGAATAAATTTGAAATGCTATATCAAGAACAAAGTATCAAGCCCTATTTATTCAGACCGAGGGGAGCTTTTGAGGCCTTTTCGCTCTCAGGCTGGTATATCATTCATTTTACTAATTTAAGGGATCAATTGAGGATTCTGGGTAACTGACCACCTACCCCTCCCCTGAGCCAACATTAACACTTACTTCTCTCTAAGGGTAGACTACGAGTAGTCCCCATTTTTCCTCAGGGATAGTAGAGCAAGCGAAACGCGAGCGCGAGTGAAAATCACCCACGCGAGAAAAGGCGACACGCGGCGGGGAGAGAGAAAAATGAGGGACTACAGACAAAGCCCAAGCTTTTGAACTAATGCGTTGCTCTCACAACGCAAAACTCTGATTGGCTCTTCCATGGAAATCTGTCAACATCTGTCGAAAACGCGTCAGCCGCTATCAACGCTTGACATAATCACAATTTGCAGAACAAATAACTAGGGCAGAACAAATAACAGCACAGAACAAATAACTAGAGTTGCTCTTGTAGCAGCAACTAAGAAAAAAGCCAACCCGGCAACTGATCAGGTTCGCGTGGAGAACCGAAACCATGGTCTTGCTTGATCACAAAGTGGGAATAACAGAACAGTCGCAAGGCTGTTACAAATGTAAGCTTTTTCAAAAGTTATCACCAAGGGAGGAACTACGCACTCCAGTCCAAAGACTCACATTATCTCCAGAAAAACAAGCGGTAGTTAAAATTCACGCGCAGTCATGACTAAGTCACATCGCAGTTCTCCGTAGTTGATGTAGTTTTAGTTTAAGCTGCAATCCATTCTTCGAGATTTGGATTTCACTATCGTCCTGCTAAAAACGCTAACGAGCTGGGCCCATCGTGACAAAACATTGCAGGAAACCGTCACATTCACGGCCAAAAAGAAAATCGCTTAGAATTCTTGAGAACCAGGAGGCAGTCGCCGGAGAAATTAAACAACCCAAAACCCTTATTTAGCCGCATTGAAGAGGTTTACTTTTCAAAAGAGGTCAAAGAAAATGCTCTTGCATCAGAGGGCAAATCATGCAGACCATAAACAATAACCGCAGGAAATTAATATGCGTGTCACGACCTTTCAGTATGAAATAAGCGGCAAAAATCACATTTGCTCAGTGAAAACGTTTTCCTTCAGAGCATAATCCAACCGTCTGGGAAGAAAATTTATTGGAACAAACAGCATTTTAGCATGAGTAAAAGTCATGTGTTGCCTACACTATCAAGTTCTTCACGCGAAACAGCCGTGTCTGTATCAGTATCTGGGTTTTCTTTTGATTGCAATAAATATCCCCCGCAGTTTACCGATGACAAGAGCAGTGACAGCTCAATGAGGGAAGGAATCCCATTGGATGCGCTTAATTGATTTGGAAGGGGATAAGAACTTCACACTCCAAAATCAGTCGACCGTGAAGGGTCAAAAGCTTGGGCTTTGTCTGTAGTCCCTCATTTTTCTCTCTCCCCGCCGCGTGTCGCCTTTTCTCGCGTGGGGTGATTTTCACGCCCGCTCGCGTTTCGCTCACTCTACTATCCCTGAGGAAAAATGGGGGACTACTCGTAGTCTACTCTAAGGGTAAAATTGTGACTTAGGGGAGGGGTAGGTGGTCAGTTACCCAGGAACCTCAGCTTTAAGAAAGAAACCAAAAGCACATAATGGGTAGAATGTTCACAAGCGCAGTACGGAAACGTATTATTGAATGTAGTGGTGGATTGTTAGCTGGATATTTCTTGAAACGATTCCGCCTATAAACGGACTCCAAAGGGATGGATTCCACCCCCACGGGGTTTTTCTCATATATTTCTATTCAATTTTTTTTATCCCTAGGAAACAACCACCCCTCTTCAGTAACTGTTCCAAGAAGCCAGGGGCTCTGCCACTCTCTCCCGGTTTTTACCAAGTTTGGTGGTACGTGTTAGGATTAAACTGGCCAACGAGGCACTATGTTGTAAATTAATCACCCCCTCTTAGGCTTTATCTTCTCGTAATGAACGGAATCCTTGTTTACCTTTGGCCCAAAGCAGAACATCAATAGTGGTGACAGTTTCCACGTCAAACACCCCTGCAATCGTTGCAGCACAAATGTAATTCCCAGCATCTTCCTTTTTAACGTTTCTGATAAATAACACACCATTAATCTGCTGGCTCCGTCCAACTGGCAGTTGTGCTTCTTGTTTCTTCCAGTTCATGGCTGGTTCAGGATCGCCAGTAGCGCTGCAGTTCAATATTAACGTTTTGCCAGTCAACACAGTAACTTTTGACGGTGGCTTTACAGTAAACTGAGGGAGGGAGATCACAACTAAGTGAGTTCTTTTCACAACACTTCCTAACAAATTAGTTGCAGTGCAAAGGTAGTTATCAGAATCAACCTTACGGACTCCAAACAGTTTGATGACGCTGTTGTTACTGTGTACCCTCCCCTGGGGCAGTGGACCAAATGACTTACTCCATGTGACCAAAGGCGCAGGATGACCAGTCACGTGACAAGCTGGTAGAGTAGCATTACTTCCTTCAACGAAGTAAAAGGGTCCCGGATTAAGAGATATGGAAGGACGAACTGCAAAACGAAAGAATTTCATGTTATTACGACACTTCTAAGTGAATATCTATAAAGTTTCCCGTTTCCTTGCACTAGCGTTAAATAAATGGTCAAATATCTAGAAAATAACTTGAGTAAAATCTAACCGTAATGAAATTTTGAAGCAGTATGCATGTCAAAACCACCTTTTCTTCGGGGGAGTAAAATACGTTTATTGTGCCAATTTCAGGCTTGCTGTGTTTAAAGGTGTTCTAATCAAGACGACAAAACGAGCGAGGTATTTGCAGGATAAAAATGGCCTAAATTAGCGACTAGTATTGGTAGTCTAAAAAATGATCAAAACAAAAAATGTTCTGACTCTCAGCCTGAGATACATACATATTTTAAGTATGTTCTAAAGAAGGGTTCGCTCAAAAAAATAGTATTCAAGGGAAAGACTTGCCGCAATTAAAAATCTACGAGACGAATCTTGATGTTTTCATCAGTTGCTGAAAAAACTGGCCGTTGTTGAGTGAAAGATTATTTCGACAGTTGGGGACGCACGCGCTGTAGTGGCCGTTCCCGTTGTAGAGAGGTTTCAACAAAAGCCATTTTATGGACTGTCCGCCAAGATAAAACAAGTGGCCGTTTTACAGAGGATGCCATCAGTGGAGGTTCGAGTGCATGTCTTCACAATCAAATACAGGTTGGCATTATTGACTTGGTATAAACAAGTGCTTCGTGCAAGAGTAGTGAGTGACATGTCCCGCCGCAGTCAGTTTTCGTTACATGCCAATGGTGACTGAAACTTAACAAGGATTCCTTCAAAACAAAGTATTGATCGTCAGGCTGTTTAATCATCTGTATCCCTCGCCTATTTATTATGTTCTTTGTCCTTTTAGTTTCTTTTTTTTTTTTTTTTTTGGCCAAACGACCGACCAGCCGACTTTACTTTTTATACGATTGAGGTCTTATCAAGTTTAGTACTTAAACACAATGCAGGGATAAAACTGAAAAACATCACGTTTGGACTAATTAATTACCGATGCAAGGTTTCGTCACTTTATCCATTGCTTGCCTACGTAAAATAACAGCATCTTTTTTTTTTCAGAATGAATAAATTTTTTATTCATATAGTGCTTTAATGTGCTTCTTTGCTCTTTTGACACGATGTGTCCATAAACTCACCATTCACGACCAAATGACCAACAGCGTGCGCCTGTCCCAAGATGTTTACAGCTGAACATTTATACACACCCGCATTATCTCCTTTCAAGTTCTTTAAGAGCAGAGTTCCTCCTGCAACCGCTGACTCGTTTATTTTTGTTTGACTGTTCAATTTACTCCATGTTATTGAAGGCCTAGGATTCCCAGTAGCTGAGCACTGAAACTTGGCTGATCCGCTTTCGTTTACAGTCGACCTTGCAGGAGAAACAGCAACAGAAGGTGCTGAAATTGATTCACCAGGCTCTCCTTTAGATCCCGGCATGCCCGCGGGTCCCATGTCTCCTTTTTGTCCTTTAGGACCAGCTTGGCCAGCCAGTCCAACAGGTCCCATAATGCCTTGCTTGCCACTCTTTCCTGGTGATCCCATGATGCCTTGATCTCCTTTGTTTCCAGGTTTCCCTCTATGTCCTCGTCGTCCCCGGGTTCCTTTCTCCCCTCTAAGTCCAGGTGGACCTGGAGGGCCTGCTAATGAGCACGTGACACCTTTTGAATGGCAAAGTTGTACTTTGCCTTCTGATAAAAGTTTGTTGATTTTACGGATCGTCGGGTCCAAAGACTTTGGGCTGGTTGCATTGATTGAATCAACTTGACGCTTATAGATTCCGTTTCTATGGATCTCTACTAGACAGGCAAAAAAACAACTTTGATTATTGAATGTTATACAGTGCGAATTATACCTAATATCTAGGATTATGACCTGAATTTCGAGGTGATAAACTTTTAACAAATCCTTTAATTCATCTTGCCTATTGGAATGTATCTTTTACTGCCCTCGCTAAGTACATGTATTTGGTTTTTTTTACTGCCCTCTTCACATTATTTAATTAAATACCATAGAGAACTTAAACAACTTCCAAGGCGTTGACAGCAAAACTGCCTCTAAAAAGGTACAAAAACACTCAAAAGAAACGTTCCTTAAAATATCTGATCCTGCAGACGGGATAAGGAAAATTTCCTTTAGTATTTTTCTGAAACAAAAATAATCACATTCAGCAGTTATTCTGCAAGTGCTACGTGGTAGAATAAGATTGAGATCGCCGGGAATTCTACAAAAGTTCTAGGATTGCTTGTTTTCTTTGTTTCGTTTTTCTTTTCTTTTTTCTGTTTTTTCGTCTGGCAAATTGTAGGACTTGTGTAGGAGGAAACTGGGAGTAAAGAAAAGGTACATTTTTCCCGCGTTCTCAGAAAACAGTTAAAATGTCTTCGATAAACACAATCTATGCCTTACTAATTCATTTTCAATTTTGTGCAAAAATCCTCTGTATGAGCCCCTAAAAGTTTATCTCTGTACTTTTAAACTTTTAAACGTGCCTTCACGCGTTGCGCCTCGTTTTCGCTAGTTAGATTGAAAACGATGTCGATGGATGAGGCTGGTGGTTCATTTGAACTCCAGCTTATCCAGTTAATCCTAAATTACAAGCCGGAATGCAAATAACTGTTGCATCACACTAGAAAGGTGAGTCGTCATGTAAGAAAAGGGAGACAAATTTGGTAGCAGAAAGAAGTTATCATCAAAATCAAACTGTACAGGTCTGTACTGTACAGTAGAACTTGAAGAGGTGACTCGTTAACCTTGGCTACCTTTTTAGCCAAAGAGCATGGCGCTGACAATCCGCTGTGGCACTGCTCCAACTCTATTCTTCTACGGGCATGTTATTATAATTTTGTTTCCTTTCAAGAAGCACATCTCTACAAGATACTTGCGTATCAGGCTTGCTGAGAATAGATAGCTAGGAATGTCACAGTATAAGTGTAACAGGACGGGGTGGTTAGCGGCAGAAACCAGAAGGATTCAAAGATTTTCCAAAGCAATTTATTTGAAACTCAAATCCAGGTGGTTTTCACGTTACGTCATCGCCGCTATGCTGGTGGACGGTAAACAAAAGATCGCTCATTAGCTCGCTTTGTTTGTCCACCAGCATTTGTTCATTTCACTATTGTTATTTGTGTCTCCCGGGATTGCATGAAAACCACAGCAACAATAAAATATTACTAACCAAAAATAAACGGAAACTACTAAAAGATCAAACCTTGCTATAAGCAAGTTTTCTTGTTAACTTTACAACTGCTGCTGTTTCTTCAGTGACGTCCAAACTCTCCTGAATTACGGCTAAAACGTGCCTCTACTTATACCAGAGTATTAAACAGTTTTGCACGTAGCAAACCAATAAAAGTGCGTCGCCAAACCACGGTAAAACAGAACGCTAGGCTTTCCTTAGGTTAATCCCACTTACTTAAAAAGATAAGGTCAATTAACTGATTAACCCTTTCACTGCGAGAGTGTTTGATGGAATTTGTAAGGTGGCTCTAACTTTTGAGTCTTAAGACGAAATCCTATGATGTGACCATTGAAATGAAAGCTTTCTGCCTGTACTTAAACGGTACTATTTGTTTTTCAAAATTTTACAAAAGGAAATTTGGAAATCTGGTCGAAATTTGCCTTTGGCTACATTTGGCAGCGAAAGGGTTAAAACAATCTACCGAAAAGAAAAACCACAAAAAGCTAATATCCGCTACGGCATTTAGGCAGTAATATGTAGGTTTGCGGGCACACGTACGTACTATCATTCCTAAGCGATGCACAAGCTTGCTAAATCAAACCGGAAAATTCCTAAGCGCAAAAAATATTAGGAGCAGAATAATACAAAAAGTAATGCTTTCTTGATATAACTAAGAGTAGTGAAATTACAGGTCTAGTGACCCTGTCACATGAGATTGCATCTACGAATCCCGAGAGGTCTTTTCCGTAAAGGGAAAGCGAGATCATGGTTCAACTGTATTTCTAAGAAAATCGTCTAATGCTTTCAAAAAAAAGAGTTCCCTATGTATTGAGTAGATAACCGTTTGTGTCGTTTTATGCAGCAAGGAGAATAAACCTTAGCACTAAATGAGGCCGGATCACGGTCCGTTGACAACCGGGTGAGGAAGCAGTACGAAGCAGTAAGAAGTAACAGTACGAAAGGTAACGGTTTTTATGCCGTTTCGAGTTGGTCGGAAATCGGGGATTCAAGTTAATAATAGGATATCATATCCTTAGGAAGTGACCACTGTTCAGTGAAGATTGGAGTTTCCAGCTTACAGCTGGTTGTTGTTTGGCACTGGATAGAGTAAGGTTTTTGTGAAAGGTCTAAAGTAGGGCAGAGAATTTGCAACTCAGCGGCACACACCCACCCAAAAATTGAACGAGTGCATCCCCGAGTGTACGCACTTTTAACAAAGAAGTGCCCTGGAAAAGAGCTTGCACTTTTAAGTGGAAGTAAAATGTACTATGATGTATGAGTTTCTAAAATGTTTTGGAAAAAAGTGACTGACAGTACCGTAGCGACAGTATAGCTATATACTAGTTAAGTTAAACAGTAAACAAATAAACAGGACTTGAGATCAACAAACTTACCGAGAGAACTTGTTTTGGGTATATCCACAAGGCTTGGTTCGAATGATGGCCGCGGCTCAGTCTGCCCATTGTTCTCAAGCGCGTCAATTCTCTTCTTCTGCTCATTTAACTTTAATTCCACTCTCAAAAATCCGGCACCGTAAAACACAATAGATAAAACAGAAAGAACACTGGCAAAAGAAGGAAACTGACTCTGTTTTTGCGTTACCATTTCAGGCAATATCAACAGACTACGCGGACTACCGTTGTTCTTCTTGGACTTTGACATTGAATTTGATACCGTGATCACAAGTGCAGTTTTTGTAATTATTTTTTCCCTCGGTTTGACCTGAACCAAAGTTCAAATCCGTTTTGGCACATCCTCAAATTGTTGGCATTCTGATCAGCGTTTATTTATTCCTGTTTATTAATTCTCAGTGGTCTTATCCTTATTCACGCCAGTGCCAAGGAATAACTAGCGAGATTAAAGACATACTATTGTCTAAAAATCTCAGACTCTTCTCCGCTTATTTCGCTTTCTATCCGAAACCATAATTTTGATCAACAACAACAACGAGCTTTATTTGCATAACCATACAGTCAAGTACATGCAGTATTGCAAAAGCTATTTTAAGAACCAAAACTACGTCATAATGCAATTAAGGTGCTTGGGTAATAATTTGTCACGAAGATCAAAGCAAGCTGAATTGTATATTGATAAAGTAATTCAGTATAGGAGTTCATCAGTTCATTTATCAAAACGCTTAGCGGTAACTGTGTAATATACTTGGAATCAGGCAGAGTCCTGTTTATAGTGTTCAGCGTCATCCAATCCAAGGATATTTGACCAGTCGCACCGCTCTAACATCACATCCATTGAATTTTGTGATGGTCGCGGGTATCTCTAAAACTAACAAATTTCCTACTTGGTTTACCAGTTACTAGGGGTGGTACAATGACAACAAGCTGGTAAGATCTTACAAGTGCTTACGGGCAGTTGGTGAGAAAAACACCTTCGATGCACTCCCCACCCCGCCCCCCCCCCAATCCCTCCTAGTAGGGGTCAATTTGCATGGCTTGCTTCCGCATACATTTTTTGATAATCAACTGATTAATGTCACCCGCAATTGTGATCTTAGCTTTTGGATCGTAATCTTATTTGTACAAGACATTTCCATCAGCCCATCAATCGCTATCAACTAACTATCTGTCTGCTCAACTACGATTATGAACTGATAAAAATTTTAAAGCAATAGAAGCTGCTTTCCTTCTTGGAGGCCATGTTTAAAAATATTTAACTACAGTGGTTCAGTCTTGTCTTGAAGTAATTTCAAAAGAAGTCCCTTGCCTTTATTCTGAGGGTGAGTTGTCCACAACTGAGTTCCATTGCATGAAAAACTTCCCTTTAGTGCTTAATCTCAGGCAGACGAGGATCCTCTTTTGTCACAAGTTCTCTCTCCTCCGCACAGGCCTCTTTGTGTTGTGGGGAGGCTGAGGAGGAAGAAAAAGAGAGCGCGCGAACCACGTCTTTTCCTTCTTCCCATCGTCCCCCGCGCTCTTTCTATTTTTTTCGATTATTGCCATTTTTATAGGAATACCCAGCGGGAGCCTCTGCGGAGGAGAGAGTCACAAGATTGAGTCAAAGGCATTTTGATCTACCCCTTTAGCAAGACAGGGCACCCAACGTCAATTTTCGGAAAATATCTGTTCGGAAGACAATTTGAGATCTAGAATTTTCGGAGCATTTGCTGTAAAATTTCTTGCTTGCCTGCCTCTCCTAGGATTCTCGAACATCTAAAAAATGGTAAAATGGCCCATTTTTAACGGATTTTTTCTCTAAAAAGCTCACCTACAATTTTCGGGAGCTTTTTTCTGGCTGAAATTTTCGAAAAGGTAAGTTTTGATCCCTATAATTTTCAGATCACTAAACTTTCAGCTAGGAAATCCGAACAGATGAAAAATTTTTAGGGGATAAAAATATGCCTATATCTACCGTTTAAATACTAAAATACGTTTAACAACGCTATGTTTAAGTGGTTTTGAACTATATTATCGTTGTGTGCCCCTGAATACAAGAGCGCAAGATATGAGACAAACATTTTAAAAAATACTAAATTAAAAGGTTTAGCCAGTCCTATGACTGGTTTTCTATCTAAGATGAAGGTCTCAGTTTCATCTCAACGAATTTAAGTGAAAGAGAACCTCTGAAGTGTTCCCACGTGACACCTCTCTGATCACGTTTTTCTCTCAGGTATTTTCCGTTAAGACTGGAATAGTAGCACGCGTTGTACCACCAGGCACCAGAGCAACTCGCAGCACAGTTACTTCTCCATTTGTCATTATCTCTGTCTTTTGTGGTAAAATTCATGGTATTATGATATGCTAACGAATTTCCCGCCGTCCCGGAATATGAACCCACTTCAAGTCGATACTTCGCCTGCTCATCACCAATGTTAAACTTGCCATATTTGGCATATGCTATTCCTCCGTTCCAGTCCTCCAGCTCCACTCGTAGAGAGCTGGGTCTAGCGGCCGTAAGCATGTGGATCTTGTCGTTTCCCAACCAGAACTCAGCCGTCAGCTGACCAAAGCCCGATTTGTAATCGTTCCAGCCGCGATAGAAGTCTACCGAGCCATCTTGTCTTCTCTGGAACACGGTCCACCCTCCACCATCAGTGCGCATGTCACAATATACATTAAAGGATCCTCTGCCGTCTGGATTCACAGAGTACACTCCACTCTGAGTACGGCCTGACTTAAACAGATCAGAGTAATCTGAACGGGAAGAAAAAAAAAAAGAAGAAGAAATTATTTACAATACTGTACTGAAACAAACAAAGGTGAATTTTTAAGAGCACTAGTTCGTCGAAATAATTCAGAAACATTCGAACAACTTGAAAACACAGAATTATGATTTGGCACTCCCTCCCAATTGGACAAAATTAAATCCCTTGTTAGAGTGAATTCATTTGCAGCATTCGCGTAAAGCCATTGCAATTTCTCGTTAGAATTTTTTTCATTTTTTCAAGCTCAGAAACACTGAAAAACGCCTATACTGCAAACGACTCCACCCTTAAGGAATTTGCATAATGGAAGAAACGATTACGGGGCAATAAAGTGAAGACGTCATAAAAACTAAATTTATGACATACAACGTGCATGGGTACGGGTTTTGTCTGGGTATTCTGGAATAACAAGATCAAAAAGGCATACCTGCCTAAAATCAGCATTTTCTTGCGGTTTGAGAGCGCTGTTACGCTCTGGGATAACTCCACACAAATCTCCATACATATCGGTCGTTCTGACACAAGTCAAAGTTGGAAGGATTTGTATGGGGTTATCAGTAATCATGGGAATATCTCATGGCCGTAATTTTCCCTGACAAACTGATCTTTGGCTGGGAAGCATTTTTAATCTTGCCAGGCCACTGATATTGCTTTTTTTTACCTCGACAAATCTCAAAATTTTAAAAATGTCACTATTCATGACAGAGTACTTCGGCATTGTTATTGTCATTTTTGTTACGTTCCGACTGAAAAGAAAAATGGGATCTGACACAGACTTGAGTGATTTGAAAAAACAAAATTATTCACCTCTAGTAATAAAAAAAATCTTTGATTACCTTTAGGAAGCAGAAGCACAACAGATGTAACTAACAGTTTCCACGGTAAAAAACCCTGCAATCCTTGCAGCACAAATGTAATTCCCTGCATCTTCCTTTTTCGTGTTTCTCATAAATAACACACCATTGATCTCCTGGCTTCGTCCAACTGGAAGTTGTGCTCCTTGTTTCTTCCAGTTCACGACTGGCTGAGGATCACCGGTGGCAGTGCAGTTTAAAGTAAATGTTTCGCCAATCAACGCAGTAACTTTTTCTGGTGGCTTTACATCGAATTTAGGGAGGGAGACCACAACTAAGACAGTTCGTTTTACTACAGTTCCTAACAGATTAGTTGCAGTGCAGAGGTAGTTATCAGAATCAACCTTAAGGACCCCAAACAGTTTCATGACACTTTTGGTACTCTGTACCCTCCCCGGGGGTAGCTGGCCAAATGACTTACTCCATGTGACCGAAGGCGCAGGATAGCCGGTCACGTGACACACTGGTAGAGTAGCATTACTTCCCTCAACGACGTAAAAGGGTCCCGGATTAAGAGATATGGAAGGACGAACTGCAAAACGAAACAATATTAATATTATTATGACGCTCGAGGCAGAGGCAGGTTTCCTGTTTCCTGGCACTAGCACAGAGTAAATGATCAAATGTTCTTACACTACTGAATACGTGTTTTGCAAAAACTCGCCTATCTGGAGGAGGGAAGATCATAAGTTTAAAAGAAAGAGGAAGAGGTTGACTCTTGTAGAATCTATACCATATAAGGTCACGAAACACATGACCAGTCATGTGCGAATTGTAGTTGAATGCGGTTTGAAAATCAGTCTCGTACTTTTTTGGGACAACTGCTGATATTGTGGTGCATTCTGGGCTGGGAGGTTTTCTATCTTCTGAATTAATTAAAGGACGTATTATGAAAAAAAAGGAGATTCATAAATTCACCGTTTACTACCAGGTGACCCAACGCGTGCGCCTGTCCTAAGACGTTTGCCGCTGAACATTTATACACACCCGCGTCACTTCCTTTCACCTTCTGTAAACTTAGAATTCCTCCTGTAACCGCTGACTGGCTTATTTGTAATTGATTCGGCAGCTTACTCCACACTCATTACAGAAACGCGCCCATTGAAAAACGTCGCCCGTGAAAAGTGGGGTACCCATTAGGCTTTGCGAGCAAAAACGAAGTTTCAAAGACTACCGTCGTTTTCGGTCTTTTATGAACTTCATAGCGGTTAACTATTCTCACACTTTCAAGAGACAATGCAGAAACAATAGAAGTAGGTTGCCATTGTTTTAAGTCAGTGCTTCAAGTTTATGCAAAGAGAAGCATTTTCTTCCTCGTGCACTAACATAAAACCCTCGCGAATTCGGTAGTCTCGTGCGAATCGTTTTGATGGCAAAACAGTTAAAGCTAATCAGAAAACAAATTATTCTTCACTTAAAAACTCATCTTCACGGAAATCGCTCGATAAGATTGAATAAAAATGTTTGCAGCGTTTATAAATATTATTATTAGTATTGTAGTTGGTTTCAAGAGACGGATTAGATCGCTGTTTAGGTTTGGCCGTTAAATATGTAGTTATAGCGTTCTTAAAGAAAGTATCGCTCTTAATTTTGCCTTATACTTTGCTAAAATCAATATCTTAAATGAAGAATGTAAGTGAGAGTGCTTTTTCGTCGAATTTGCCCGTAAATTTTAAGGTTTATAATATTATCCAAAACCCGTGACAAAATGTAAACAAACTATTAACGCATCGGTTGCGCTCATATTTCATCGATCGATTCGAACACCAAGAAGTTTGTAAAAGGTGAAAATTCATTTTAAGTCAGTGTATTGAATTATTTACGGCAAAATCAACAACAATCATCGAGGATTTTTCAATTTTGAAGCGTTTAACAGCAAAAAGTCACATGCTAATTCGGAGTAAGGTTGAGGGTTACCAGTAGCTGAACACTGAAACGTGGCTGATCCGCTTTCGTTCACAGTTACCCTTGAGGGGGAAAGAGCAACGGAAGGTGCTGAAAATGATTCGCCAGGCTCTCCTTTCGGTCCCGGCATGCCTGCGGGACCTGTCTCTCCTTTCTGACCTTTAATACCAGCTTCGCCGGGCAGCCCAACGGCTCCCCTGATACCTTGCTTGCCACTCTTTCCTGGTGACCCCATAATGCCTTGATCTCCTTTGTTTCCAGGTTTCCCTCTCTGTCCTCTTCGTCCCCGGGCTCCTTTTTCTCCTCTCGGTCCAGGTGGACCTGGAGGGCCTGGAAATGAGCACGTGACACCTTTTGAATGACAAAGTTGCAGTTTGCCCTCGGATAAAAGCTTCTTGATTTTCCGCACCGTTTGGTCCACAGAATTTGTGCCGTTTGTGTTGGTTGAATCAGCCTGACGCTTATAGAGCCTGTTCCTGTGGAGTATGGGGAATTGAAGCTCTAGAAAGGAAAAAGAATAAACAAAACTGTTCATTGTTATAAAGTTCGAATGATACCGATAAATAAAAGTTTTCTGATTTACTGCTCAGCGGCTATTAAATTTTATTCTGAGTTCATAAACCGCTTGATAATCATATATTTTTAATTTGATGATGATATGTTATATATTCCCTTTTTTGTGTTTCTCTACGGGCTGCCTTAACCCTATGCCTTGTAGAAAATCAACAGGGCCCGCTTGATTATCTTCAAATTCCGTGGTTCATGCTGCCTCTCATACCCAGACTTCTCTCTCAATCTCGCGCCCGTACGTGATGGAGACTGGTTCGTCCTGGTGGTTCACCAGAGCCTAATCCAATCGCTACATCGCCAAAGCAAATTGTCAAGGGAAGGGGCAAAACGAATACAGTCTAACCTCAATAATACGGATAGCTCTCTTTTATGAGCGTTATATTTGCCCTAAACACAGTGATACAATTTCGATAGAATTCCTACCTCTACAAACAGATACCTCTGTAATGCAGACACTTGGCCCTGTCCTTTCATGTCTTTTTTAGGGGTTGATTGGGTAAAAAAAATTTTACGCAGGAACTTTGGATGAAAAGACGACGATGTATTACGAATGCTCTAAAGAAGACCAAGGTTAGCTTATTAACTGTTTATGTATGTGTAGCTTATTTCAAACAGAAGTTCTACCAAACAGACAGGGGTGACATCACGCAAACTCGATTCTCCACAGGACACGATGAGCATTTCGTATCCTTTCTAATGGTTGATTTCAGTCACTAAGAATAGACAGACGTACTGGGCTTCTTATCACAAAACCTAACAGCACAGTTACATCTCCAAAGTTAAACAGTAAAGAAATCTAAAAAAAAACTTACGGGAAGAACGTGTCTTTGTTATCTCCACAACACTTCATTCGTTTGATGGTCGCCGCTCAGTCTTTGCGTTGTTTTCAAGAGCGTTAATTCTCTTCTTCTGTTCATTTAACTCTAATTCAACTCTCAAAAACCCGGCGCAGTAAAATAAAATAGACAAAACAGAAAGAAAGCTGGAAAAAGAAGGCAAACTCTGCTTTAGAGTTACCATCATATGCAAGACTATCAACCGACTTCTTGGTTCTCCGGTCAGTGAGAATGGATATTTGATACAAGAGATATAAACGAGAGTAGGTAACTCGCGAATTTTTCTCTCGGTATGAGTTGGAGCAAAGTTCACATCGTTTTTGGCATATCCTCAAATTGTTGGCATTGTGAGAGTCTACAACGTGTCTAATACCTATTCAAAGAATTCTGTAAACGAAATTCCCTGTACTGCCAAGGAAAAACAAGCGAGCTTAGCCTTCTCCATGTCCACAAAAGTCATTCCTTTGCATTCGTTCTATTCGAAACCATCATTTTGATCAGCTCGCTATCACTCCAAAATGAAACACACCATATTTACTCGATTCATCGCCGCGGATGGAAGCAAAATTACAGGAATAAACGCCGCAGTCAATCAGAAGAATGCGGTGCTTATTCCAGGACTAAAAGAAAACAACTCGCTTCAACTTTGTAATATACACCATCCAGACAACGATTTCCCGTGAGCAAAAAGGCCAGACATTAGAACGCAGACATACACATACGTAGCCTGTTCCAGGCTCCGAGATAGTCGGTTCGGCGAAATTGAGAATAAAGCGCGAACACGAAAATAAAACGGGAGGAAACTGAAGAGAGGAAGACCGCCAACGCCCTCTTTTTCCCAGATCACGTGCTTATATTTTCGGGTGCCTTACACTCACGCGTCATCCCTACTATCTGAGAGCCTGGAACAGGCTAACACATATGGTGCAAAGACGGACCCATCCGGGAAAAATAGAGCCTCTTCTCTCTCAAGTGGGAGGGTTCTGCTTTGCACAAGGTAAGGCAAACAATAAATCGTAAAGTTAAAGTCGTTCGTGACCAGCATCAATGTGTCACACCTTTATGGGATATAGATTTTTTTATTGCCTGCGTTCAGATATCTTTTATATCCTTTGTTGTAGATTTTTTTTACCATTTACTTCCCTTTTAAGAAATCAGGAACTACATTTTCAAATTCCCTCTCCCGTTTTGTTATCACCCTGTTATCAGCAAAAGCAAATTGGAATCCCTCAACAAAACAAGCTTTATTTACTTCATTTTAGCCTCTTTTCGAGAGATACAATATACAATAACGCGAAAATGCAATTATGACAAAATAATTCACGCGCCCTGACCACGCTTTTTGGTCATAATGGCGCTGAATACAAAAAATTCAATAAATTATTTATTCGGTAAATATTCTCTATAGCACACGTTATTGTATTATTATTTATAACCTTCCTAATTATATTTCATATTTACAATTTGTTGCTAACGGTAATTATAGAACGAAAACACGAAATAGCACCTCATATCTTGAAGTACTCGCTTGCCTGTACTTGCTGCAAGTAAATTAAACCTCTATTTACGCAGACGCTACAATTCATGTTAAGGCTCGAGATTCGTGTACTGGTCGACTGTTCACAGTCCCCTATTTTTCGTAAAGATCATCAAGATCGAGCGCTTTGAGTTACAGCGGTCATCCTGGTTTCAAAAGTACCTGGGGGACGGGCGCCGGGGGTTTATAGCGGTAGGGAGATAGAGGAGAGAAAATACCCTCCCAAACCGTCCTCCGTCTCCTAAGTAGATGCGACACTCATCTCCAGGCTAGACTAGGAACATTTCAAAACCAAGACGGCCGCCCGTAACACAAATTTATTAGCCACAAGTTTATTAGCCTTTGGCTATTAGGTGCTACCCTCTTTAAATAAAGGCTTTACTTACTTACTTACTTACTTACTTACTAAGCGCTCGTTCTCGATGATCTTACGGAAAAATAGGAGAGTGAGAACACAACAAAAGTGAAACAAAAAACCGATGATAAAGAGTTTCAGCCAATCAAAGAATAGCTAGCTTGGAGCATGCGTTAGTTTCGTCGGTAAAGCTAAATTCACCGGTTCAGACACTCACTGCATCCTGCAGTTATTTCCAATATCTTCGGCGTACTGGTCAGATATGAACTTTCTCAGATTTTCCACGTCTAACCGAAGCCGTTTTACTTTATTTGTCTTGGATTTTATTGCATCAACATCATCGGATGAGTCGTTAGTTTCACTTTCCCCTTCGTCGATCGTAGCTGAAAAAAGGAAATAAGAAATTAAAGAAAAGTCAAACCAGACGAAAAAAATACTACACCAAAAAGTATTAGCTACACAGACAGGTCAAAGAAACGAACTCGTACATGAGAAAGAAGGCCCACCCCAGCTGTGGAAGAGGTTGGTCAAAAACTAGCTCGTAAATTAGAAAAGAAACTCGTAACAACTGTGGAAGAGGTTGGTCAGATACTTGAAATGGGTTTTTGTCTAATATTCACTCAGATATGTTGGCTTTATAAACTCGGTTGCGCTTCATTTCTTCATATCGGTATTTTAACATTAAATGAAACACTCCTTCGTATATTTAAGAGAGACATGATTACTTCAAGGTGTTCCGTTAAGTTAGGTAGTCTCTAAGGGAGTCAGACCTTTCTAGATCAAACTGTATCCGTTTTGTTGAGTGACAAATCTGACGAGGGATTAAACTTACTTCTTAGACCAAGAAGAACAGACATGTCCGGATCTTTGCCTTCCTTTCTTTCTCGACAAACTTGAACCACTGCTTTGAGCTCCGAGGTACAGTCGGATAGCTAGGGTTTGAACAACAAAAAACTCTTCACTTGACAAACATACAATGCATTAACATACAAATAATGAGTGTCACCAAATCTACAACGGGGCGGAATAGTACTGAGCACTTCAGAAAAAAATTCCGCAGCGAAAACTTGATACAGTTCAATATCGTTGCTATCACCATGCAGTGTAACGATCAAGAAACAGTGTACATTTTCACTATACCCTCATTGTATTATATTTATTTCTATTTACTTTTGAAAAGGCAATACAACGCAATACAGTAAAGAAGCACATAGAAGAACCTAGTGAGTTTATAGGAACCTACAGGCTGCAATTTACAACTGATTAGACCGTAGTATACAATGAACTCGTTCAAACTGAGATTTGAGATTTTACCAAGTCTCAGGGTGCTTTCCGAAAGTCAGAACTGGCCGGCCGGACCAGTCATTTTGACAATGAAAAATGCTTTTTTCCAAATTTTTTGGTAAAACACCATTTCCCTTGTGCATGCTATTTGGGATCTGACTGATCTGACTGGATAGTTTTAGCTGATTAAAAGTGAAATTTTCATTATTACTGGAATGGTCTGGCCGCTCAGTTTTGACAAATGGAAAGCATCCTCGGAGCCTTTTCCCTTACTTATGTTTTGATGAAGTTATAGGAGAAAAGTATCCCCCAAGCTTAGGTTCCACTGCATTAAATAGTAAGTGATACCTCTTTCCAAAGAAGCCTTTGATTTTCCAACTTCTCCTTCGAACTTAGTTTATTCAACTGTAAAAAAAGAAACATATGTAAATTTTTACAGGTAAATCGTCTATAAAAACGAGTTAAGGATAAAATTAGTTAGCAGCACAATGGACCAAAATCTAATGTGAGATACTAAATCACGCGGTAAAAAACCAGCCAGATTTCATAAAACTTAATAAATACCTGCTCACAACGACATTGGAGATTTAAGTTCTCTTCCAGTAAATCCTGGTTGTGCGAAGCAATCTAAACATATTCAAAATTAGGAAACGTGAGTTTAGAATGAATTCATCTTCAGCATGATATTGTTATGCCATTTTTGGGG
>BOPM01000265.1:461999-483261 GCA_022179025.1 Porites australiensis | reverse complement strand
CCCCCCCCCCCCCCCCCCCCCCCCCCCCCCCCCCCCCCCCCCCCCCCCCCCCCCCCCCCCCCCCCCCCCCCCCCCCCCCCCCCCCCCCCCCCCCCCCCCCCCCCCCCCCCCCCCCCCCCCCCCCCCCCCCCCCCCCCCCCCCCCCCCCCCCCCCCCCCCCCCCCCCCCCCCCCCCCCCCCCCCCCCCCCCCCCCCCCCCCCCCCCCCCCCCCCCCCCCCCCCCCCCCCCCCCCCCCCCCCCCCCCCCCCCCCCCCCCCCCCCCCCCCCCCCCCCCCCCCCCCCCCCCCCCCCCCCCCCCCCCCCCCCCCCCCCCCCCCCCCCCCCCCCCCCCCCCCCCCCCCCCCCCCCCCCCCCCCCCCCCCCCCCCCCCCCCCCCCCCCCCCCCCCCCCCCCCCCCCCCCCCCCCCCCCCCCCCCCCCCCCCCCCCCCCCCCCCCCCCCCCCCCCCCCCCCCCCCCCCCCCCCCCCCCCCCCCCCCCCCCCCCCCCCCCCCCCCCCCCCCCCCCCCCCCCCCCCCCCCCCCCCCCCCCCCCCCCTTACCCTTTGTTTTCCCCCCCGGGGGAATTTGTACAAAAAATTTTAAAATTGCTAAATCCCCCCCCCTTTCCCCCCCCCCCCCCCCCCCCCCCCCCCGCCCCCCCACGGGGTTTACATTGATGGGTGCATAATGGGCCGAGGAAAAGTGACTTTTTCTTGCTGGATGGGGGCTCTGCCGCTAAAATAATTTTCCTCGAAATCGCACACGTGAGCCTGCTTGCAAGTTAATGAAGTACTGGCACACCTCTTCTTGTGTGAGTCGTTCCTCCAGGTTGTTCTGTTCTTTCTGGGTTTGATAATGAAGAGCTTTCATCTTCTTGTGTTTATTCTCTAAAACCTATAGGGCGAAATAAGTCAGACTGTTTTCAGTAACAGATTGTTACAGTAAACTGGGCCTCAATCTTGTACCACTGCATGACTACTCGTAATTATTTCTGAGTTGGTTAGCCTGTGGAACCGTGGTTCCCTTTCCAAAGCGCGGAAAGCACGACAAGAACTTCAAAGGGTCGCTTAGTAAAACCGAGTTTAGCCGGCGTTAAACAAAACCAAGTTCTATGCTACCAACCACCCCTGTTTATATCGATGATATAATTACCCTTTAGTTTGCTGTGTCAAGCACAAATCACCCTTTACTGGTATGGAACACATAGCGTAGACTGAAAAAGCTCTTAATTACTTAAAATAACCAACTTATCAACAATTCTGAGACCTATGGATTGCCTGAAACCGCGATTTAATCGTTGAAATAGAATTTCATCGTACCTTCTTCGTTCGGTCAAGCTCTCCTTGAAGTCTCTCATTTTCCATTTTTAAGTCTTCGTAGTTTATAAGAGACACTGGACCGTCATTGCTGATTTTATCGAGAGAAACCTGAAGTCTGTGAGAAGGAAAAATAAAAAAATATCAGAAATGGATATAAAGTGTAACCAGTCACTAGCGAAGGACACACATTGAGGACAACAGACAGTCAGAAGTCAAAGGCACGGCCCAAGACCACTCACGACAGCGTTCAAGGACAAGTGACAGACCTAATGGGGTAAGTTCCATTGACCGGATTAAGAATACGCAAAAGTCTTTTGATGAATCTCTTCTACCGTGATTTTTGGGCCGCTTAACTACATTCATCGCAATATTCTATTTCAAGCAGATTTCTACATATTCAATGAAAGTAAAAAAAAAAAAGTGATTTCTAAAGTTTATTCTCTTATTCCGGATGCAGCCAAACGAACACGTTCTTAGGGAGGACAGGACGTTGAAAGCCAAGAATGTGTACTGTTTGCACACAAAGTTAAGGTTGTGTGTCACCGTTCCTGTTCATTTAAACAAAGGCAAACAACTTAAATTGTGGACAAAGAACTAGGCGCCCTTCCCCCCACCTCACACCCTTCGAATAAGTGCCCTTCCTTCGACTTAGATAACTGAATAAGCATTCCGGGCGCTAATTGCAGAATTAAAAGCAAGTAAGTTCTAAATATGTTACTTACTTTTGCACGTTTTCCTTCAATGCTGTGTTTTCCGCTGTTAATTTCTTCGCCTCGTCATCCTGTCAAATTGAAAATTGTCGAGAAACGTATAAAAGAGAGAGAAATAAAAGAAAATCAACTAACACGTCATAAACCTTTTCCGTGTCCCAGTTGTTCAAAAAGTGGACAGCGTTATGCACAGCGTAAATCTCTATTCAGTAGATAAGTATTAGGAAAACCAATTGCGTTATATTTACTTTGTTTCCAAAAGCCTTGTTCATGCGAGCCAATTTCTTGTCCTTTGAGGAAACAGTTTCTTTCAGTTTATCACACTGCTCACGAACATCTTTGAGGTAGAAAATGTTAAGGTGAACAAACATGTGCCAATTGAAAGAGAACAGTATTACAATCTACAGACTCAAGGTAATACCGTTTGCTAAATATTATAAAAAATACTATGGACATACAGTCAAACCACGCCTTAAGACCATTTCATTTGCATATAAATATCTAGTTTCTCATTACCCCTAGAGGTCGCATTAACGGGGTTCCACAACAATAGCGAAATTACGAGTCACGTTTACGGCAAACGGCAAACGTCAAACGTATGATTCTAGGTGAGAATTTCTCAGAATGGAAAATAAGCAGATAAAAACTGTCCAGAACAATTCTTATGGATAAAACTGGCGTGAAACTGCTTATTTTTGCGTAGAGGTAATAAATAGTACACGAAAATTAAGGGGGAAACATGGTCACGTGGTACAAATTCACGTTTGCCGTTTGGCGTAAACGTGAATCTTATCGTGAATCTCTCTAATATCTTCCTTTATTTTTGAGCCAATGGTAGATGCCTTAAAATGATGCTAAAAATAACTTGATATGTGAAAACGCCGTTGCTTAGGCTAAGTACGGGAGTTGCACGCTCCGGATCATGGGCTCTTGTGAGTATTCAGTACCTAGTATTGAAAAATTGTAAATTAAATACACCTGTCTTAATTTTCATTTTCGGTATTCCCTGGTAGGTGTCTACAATAATAAGTACAAGTAAGTACGTAATAACATCTGTATTGTTGTATTGATCAAAGGATATAGTTTTGTTCAACTTCTGATGTTCTTCAACAGTCGGTACATCCTTCAGATACCGTTCTAAGCTCTGCTTTTCACGCCTAGATTATAAAACAAAAGGCCTTCCATTAGACATTTCCAGCTTCAGGTGCTAAAACAATTTAAGGATAAGATTTTTTCATATCAGCTCTTTCTTGCAATCAAATCTTGATTCCCTGTTGTTGTTGTTATTGTTGTTATTTTTTGTTTTTGTTTTGTTTTGTTTTCTTTCATTCAGGGAGTCTAGGGCAGAAAGAGAGTTCGACTTTTCAAATAAAATTACAGACTGCGAGCAAGCTCTCTGTCTAAAAATCGGGAGAGTAGAATGTCACGCGCGAGTGAGCCGCAAAAGAGACGGGGACTAAAAATTTGATAAGTGGCAATAAAAAAAACTACAAGATAACCTGCGTATGTCGGGGAATTGTTTTTGCGCGTGTAAGATATTTGTCGGCGTAGCCGTCATTCTCATAGCCTGCTAGGCAGGCGCTTGGAAGTATTTGGACGTAGGCTACCATTCTCACGGCTTTGCCGCGAGAAGCGAGCTCTGAAGGTGCGAGAAAATTCCAAAGCGTCGCCCCCCGTTCTCCTCACGGCTTCACAGCTCCTCTGCCAAAACTTTCCTCGCGCGAATGATCCCGCCGGCTACGTAGGCTAACTACAAGATTTCCCCCAAACAAGTTGCACCTTAATGTGGACTTAAAATTGGTAAAATAGAATGAAGAGCTAGATTGAAGAACGATACTAGTGGCATAATGTACGATTTTTTTACTCTGTGAAACTAAGATACTGATAAGACACCATACAAAAGTAGTCTGAAATCAGACTACTTGTATAAAAGATGAATACGGCATCTTTTACTCGAACCTAGGCTCCCGCGAACCCCTTGTAACGAACATGGGAAAACAGGCACAATATTTGGCGCCATGAACGAGCTTGAACGATACAAAGATTTCTATTTGAAGTCTTAATTTCTCATTTTTGCATAGTACTTATACTATGTATACTGTAAGTCGGTAACAAAGCGATAGTGTACGAAATGTATCCAGTATTTACCACGACGATCGAAATACGACTGTAACACTAAGCGATGTTGTTGAAGCCAGTGTAGGGTTAATAGTCTGGAATGTTTGATCAAAGTGAAGTCATCTCTTACTTGAGCTTTAGCTTATCCTCTTCTAGTTGCTTTAGTTTACTGCTCAGCTCTGCTTGCGATTTCTCTTGTTCTACAAACTTGAACCAGAAATAAAAATCGAGTTATAATATTCAATATTGTAAGTCGCTTCACTACAAGTTTTATAACAAGGCTGTTGTGATACAAAATTGTAAAATTCAATTCAACTGCAGCGCTGTAAACGAGCGAAACCCTTTCGAGGCCTTCGATTCAAATAAAAACAACTTTCATGTTGTACAATATTTGCTACAAAAGCATAAATAAAGTGAAATTTTATAATGTAATTTACTCCGCGCAATTATTCAAATTTGGCGCCCAAAAGGCAATCTCGTACACTGTAAATCAACAAAAGGTATTCAAAGTCTTAACTACGCATACATACAAACATTCTTCATTAAATATACATGTACATAGTAGTTTCTAACCTTTTGCTGCATTTGTTCCAGTTCCTGTCGACTGGAGACTGCAGAATCTTTGACACTGGCTTGCATATTCTCTAAGAGATACTCCGTCTCCCTGGAAAGATTCAGTAAATTTATATTCCGTGGTCAGCAGTCACGCAAGAAATCAGTATGGTCAGTCATGATATCGGCCTACGTATTCTTTACGGCGAAACAATCCTCTACGAACCTGTTTACCAGTGGAACTACAGGTTTACAAAAGCTGGACGAGGGACGTCAAAACTGAGAGTGAAGCATGGGACTTTCTTTAAACCGCGAGGGACTTGAAGAAAGTCTACAATTACATGTATTTCATCTCTAAAAGTATAATACTGTATACAGTTACGGATGCAACAATAACCGAAATTAAAAATGGTAAGCGCACATCGTTGTTTACTACTGCTAGAGACTGAGATTGACTGAGACAGAAGAACCTCCAACTCCGATCCAAGTACGGAGGTAAGAATTGTATAAAGTCTGTTTAGTTATGGAACAAAAGAATTGTTCATGATAGTGAAGTATCCGTGTTAAGAAATTGCAGTACACATATTATAATAAAAGTCAACACATATACATAAAATTGAGTGTAAAAACTGGTGAAATAATTTTATGGGTGACTGGGATGATGGTTTTCGCGACCAAGAATAATAACCTGAACGCGGGAGAGGTGTGTGTAAGAATAGGATATACTGAAAAAAAAAACATTTGAAGCAATATTGTTGAGTGTAAAACTGGTGAAATAAATAAAAATCTCGGACACAAAAGAGAAAGATTTTTGCATAGGGTTCAAGTGTAAAGACTTGGTTGTGATTTCAATAAAATTAGCTCAAGTAATAGTTTACCACATTAAAAATCAGTAGGCAGGTTTTATTTTGAACTGAGTTTAATTACATGTAGACGGATTGCTTTCTTGACTTTCTTCCATGTATCATTATTTATACTCTTACCCAAGTTTCTTCTTAAGTTTATCAATGGATGAGTCCTTTTCCGCAATGTGTGCTCTTAGCTGTGCATTCTCATACTGGCATTCCTGTAGTTTCAATGACAGTGATGTGTTATCTGGCACACTCTGTGTTCGGCTGACATGCATGTGTGTGGGCTGCATCGACTGTTGCAGTGCTGGATTTGTCTGATGAAGTAGCTGCTGTTGAAGTTGAAATATGCTTTGTTTCTGTCTGAAGAAAGGACAATTTCAACAATTTCAGCATACAGATTCTTTAATTATTGATATCAACCTCATGACACGGGGCTCGAAGAAAACGTGACCTCTGATTGTCCTTTTGGACAAAAAGCTCTAGTAATTTGCTTGCTCAGGGCCATTATCTTAGTTAATGGTTTAAACGTACAAGATTGGCCAGACCCTTTCCCACTGGGTAAGTGAGCTTAAAAAATTTTGCCATCAAGGCTGTGCTTTATCAGCACCCAGTGGGCCCTGGCTTTGCTCCTTGGGTGACTAGAAATTCTTAATTCTGTCATAGAAACAGGGTGCAAAGAAAGTCATTTTTATAGCTCGTCATTCAGGTAAGCTGAAGCTAGCATTTACGAGTCCAAATATCATTTCAACTAGTCCCCAAAATTTTTTGATGAGCAGCATTGATTTCACAGTTCTTCTGTAAGTCGAATTCCTCAAAATTCTTCACTTGCCTGTCCTGCAAGTTAAGAACAGAATTAACTAGCCCGATAGCAAAATCCACTCGCCCTGGGCTATCAGACACGACTTTCTTTGCACACTGCATAGAAATCATGCTGGGTACCCTGGATTTCACAGGTTCAAAGCACTGGGCTCCCTTCAGTTTTTCTTAGGGTGCTTTCCATTTGTCAGCACTGACCAGCCACACCCATGATCCTGTCGCAACGATAATTTCCCTTTTAATCAAAACTATCCAGTTAGATCAGTCAAATCCTAAAATAGTATGCACGAATAAGATGGTGATTTAGCAAAAACTCTTAGAAAAAGCTGATTTCATAATTCAAACCGACTGGTCCGGCCATGGTTCAGCCGGCCAGTTCTGACAAATGGAAAGCATCCTTAGATTACAACGTTGTGCATGCCCAGCAAGAAAATCTACTTGTCTTAGCTCAGACTACCAGAAAGGACTCTATCGGAAATCAGATCATATATTAAAAACCTTGAATAATAAATGCTTGAATAACTGTGAAGGTCTGAAATCCACAGAGTTACTCCCTTAGCTACCATGCCTCCAGTAAACATATACACTGTAGCTTAATGCATGGTTCTTACCTGTCAATAATCTGATCTTTCTGGCCAATAAGCTCATCTTTTGCTCTCAAATATGAATTCCATTTATCACTGTCATCACTTGAAGGACTTATTGATCTTGAAGCTTGCCCAGATGAGTTTGAGTATGCGTCCCCTGAAATGCTAAGTGGGCTGTGACGAAGAACACTTGTACCCTCTTTGACATGTCCAAGGGGTGCAGGATATCCCACTGAAGTGGTTGCCATTGTAGAGGAGGTTGAGATCCCTGAAACATTATTGTACACAAAATCTGGCTGAACAAACACATACCATACATGTACCCCAAGCTTTTTATTTCATCATGCAATTTCATCTTTTTATCCAACTGTTTTCAGTGAAAACTTTCAACGGTCCTGTAGGTTTCCCCATAATACACAAGGCTGTGCTCAAAGGAAAATTGAAGGAAGCCCAGTGCTCCAACCCTCCAAGTTAAAGTTTTTGCTTGGTCGCCACTTGGCAACCAATTCTGTTGGTTTAGGGAGACTTTTTTACAAATCAAGTCGCCAGCGTCAAAATTGTGGCGCCATGGCGACTAAAATGGTCGTAACTTGGAGGGTTGTGCTCTGAACCTGTAAAATCTAGTCACCGGAGAGAAAATGTTGGGTGCCAGGGGCCACTGAGCTCTGCTAGGAAACAGCCCTAATACTTTTACCGAATGCACTTTGTATGCATTCCTTTAGATGCTTCCAATGACCCCTGGCAACTTACTCTAGACTTGCCTTTGGGCGGCAAGAATAAGACGCAAGGCCTTACCGCCTTAGTACATTTTAGTAAAATATGTACATGAATATTGTAATGGGCAGTTCCAGGAAATATCCATACCATATCATGGACGGCTTCCATATTTTATCCGCTCCCCTGGTCTTTGGACTTTCCAAAATGCGTTATCTCCTGTTGCAGAGCTTCAACGATTTTCTTCTACAAATCAGAACACAAAAACACGGATTGCCTGATCGATTGATGCTTGTATTGTACCCTGTTTTGCCAGTGTTGCCAATCCATTTGTCAACTGAATCAGTCAATAAAATAAGTGTTTTTGAGGAATAAACTCTTGTCTGTCTGTAAATGACCCCTTGCCTTGGAATTCGAATCGTAAGTATCCTCCATGCCTTCAGATTTCCAGTTCAAAGAACCCCCCTTGCCCTTGGAATTTCGAAAAGCCATCCTTGGAATGATATGGATTTTTTCTGGAATTGCCCAATGGATACACACATACGGTGTACAGAAACTTCTATTGTTTAATAGCAGGCTGAACAGTATGTGTTTGGAGAAAGAGCTGGTTTTAAAGTACTTTCCTAGCAGATCAGTCCCCTTCAATCTTCCTAGAAAGTGCCAATTTATTTTTCAAGGAAGGTGTCGGTTTTTCAAGGAGACTCTGCTAGCACTGGGCAGTTTAAAAGATGACTTCAATTCATACAAATCTCCTCTTCCCAGGAGGTTTAGAAAGTCAAGATTCTGCCGTATTTCTTACCAGTATGCATCACTTGTTGACTGTTTTGGCTAGACATTCCAACTCCATGGCTGCCAGAAATTAATGTGGCTGCATTGTTTAATGGTATTTGCTCCAAATGTCTTAGTCCAATGGTGTTCAAACAAGGATGAGATGTATTTGTTTGAACATGAAGTTCATTTATTCTTGAGCTAGATCCCCACTTTCCATGTAACCCAACATTCAGTCCCTGCATGCTCCGTAACTGACGTTCTTGATGTTCCGCAAGAAGTTCAGCTAATTCAGTTCCTTCACTTTGTTGTCTTGTGAGTGCATAGCGCTTGTGTCTGCTGTTCTGTGATGCCAGATTTTTTTCCACATGGCTTTGAGTTTCAGCATTTGACACTTGTATAAGAAGTTACACAAAACAGTTTGTTGAAAAGTTAAACACAAAGAACGATAATTTAATAGTACTGCCATAAGTACTGTCAGGGCTGTCACTAGTTTTTGAAGTAGGTTGGGAAATAAATAGAGATAACTGGGTATTTGTCTAGTGTCATGAAAGGAAAAATCCACAACCCCAAACCCTTATAAATGACTGCCTTAAAAAACTATTTCGTAATTTACAGATACCCTAGTATAGAACTTCTGTAATAAAAGACAAACGTAAAATGTAACAGGCAATGCATTCAACAACACAATATGTTACCAGCAATTTACATGTAAGTAGTCAGCTGTACCAAAACATTTGTGATTGATTTTCTACTGTTCCTGAATCAGCATTTGACTTTTTTTCACTTGAAATTTATATCGTTTTTAAGTCTTAGATCATGACTATTATTTCTGATCTTTTCATCATTATTACCTTTGTGCCAGAGTTGCGGAGAAGATGGTTCACTCAGTGACTTGATGCCATGCACAGATTGCAGTGTATCCCTAACATTTTGATTATGGTCAAGATTCACAGCATTGAGATTAGTCGGCTTTTTCAGTCGGGGTGAAGACCAGTAGCCACTATCTGTAGGACTGTACCGTGAAGCAGACATCAGCTCTATTAACAGAAAAACGCAATTAAATTACAGTGTATTTATGAGTTTCTTATTAAAGAATTAATAACTTCCATTAATTTTTTTATTATTATTATTCATTCAAAATATTCCTCAATCGCTGCTTATGATTGGCTCAAATCTCTTAAATAAATCTTCATAACAAGCTACCATTGACCACATGTGGAAGATGTTTGCTGATATTCTTACAGATGATCAAGTGGGTCACTTTTACAGTTAAGAAGCAGCTCAGCTGTTTAGGTAGAGCTGGAGAAAATGGCAGAAAATTTACCATGTTTTGCAAAGAAGAAACAGTCAAACTGCTGCCTTAAATATAGCACGAACACTCAGCAACAAATAATATTACTTCCATGGATGACAACTGCTAGTCGCAGTACATCTGCTAGACTGAACATCCTCTTATATACCAAATTTACTGAGTTATTAAGACAGGAACCTTATACATCTATTGAGCTAAGCAGTTTTGAAGTACAAAATATTTTCAATGAATAATAAAACAAATGTTGAATTTGGTTTTCCTATCATATGAAGAATATCATGCAGATCAAGGAGGGTGTACTGTAGTGTACATGTAGGTGTCGTCCACTAAGGCTGCATGCCGAGATTCACAACACCCTCCAAGACATGATGGTTCCTCAAACATTAAGTTCACTGATTAAAATTAATTAAAGTAATAATAATTATAAACTGATTGGCTAACTGCTTGACTGATATAAACGCTGAATTGCTTGATGACTAAGGGCCTGTTAAAAAAAATTACGAGTGGCATGGGCACGTAGGGACTAGTACCCCTGCACGTAGACACTAGTCCCTACATGCCCATGCCACTCGTAATTTATTTTATTTTTTCTGCGAATGTTTAAGTATTCATTTTATTTTATTTTAACCTAGGTCTTAATCTAGGGGCGGTGCCTCGTATGGGACGTTAGTCCCGTTGCACCTACCCCTTTTGGGTTTTTCCTTCTTTTTTCTTTTCTTTTTTTTTGTGTTGTATCATAAATTTATATTGTATATTACAAGAGGAATACCCAATAAAGCTGTGGAAAAAAAACAACAACAAAACAAAATAAAACAAGGTGATCATGAGCCCAGCTCGGCAGGCTGGCCCACTTTAAACCACACTGGCTTGGCTCACGCCTTGTTTCCTCCTAAGATTTTTGTTATCTTTATATGAAAAGGCAGCCTGGCTTTGAACTACACAAACAAGGCATGAGCCAAACACGCTCACCTCATATTTAAAGGTCCTAAGTGACTCACTCTTTGACTTGCTTACAGGAATAATGACTCACTGATTGGTGAACGGCATTGACAGGTAATTTGACTAATAGAATAGTTGATCCAACAAAACAACCATTGAAAAGTTTATAAGATTTATGTTGTAGTTAAGTTTTTATCTCAGGTTATTTTTATTTTTCCTTTGTTTCAACTTCATTAGCATAGATTACCATATTCAAAAACAAAAGAATTATTTAAAACAAAAACCACCTGAGATAAAAAATTAACTACAACATTTACAAAGACTAACGAAAGACAGGAAAAGAGGTTGACTGCCTCATTGAAAAATTAAGGAACTGACTTCTCCTGACTCACGGGTTTTCAATGCACGTTACCATGATTATTTACAATTAAATTAATATAGGACACAGCATGATACTTTTCTTTGTGACATCAGCAGTGCAGAAGGATGAACACAGCTTGAAAGTCATGCATCCAGCTAGATCCATGCACACTAGAATAATAATGTTCTCCAGACTATGGTTGGGTTTAGAGTTCAAATCAAATGGGCAGCTGTACAGAAAACTATTTTCAGAAATGATATCTCTAGCAGAATTTTCAAACAAGAAAGCAGACAACACTACATTGGCTTACAAAGTTAATGATATTCTAAGCACTTTTTTGTCATGCTGAGGACCCTCCAGTCACATGAAGTCCATTTAACAATTTGTCTCTTATCGCATAACTGGCAAAAAAAATTCCTCTTATTTTGAACACACCTTTTACAATTTAAGAAAACTGACACTTTCTAGCAAATTTCCAAGTAAATTTAAGGTGAAGTAGATTACAAAAATAGCCTGGTGTATCAAAATTACCAGTATGCATATAATTTGACTTCATTTGGTTATTTTTTGTTTGTGGTTTACTTATTCCCTTTAATTTTTCAATGATTTTGGTTTTGGACCCTTAGAATTTTTTTCTCAGATTCTCTAGTTTCCTCCATTGCTTTGATTTACTTCAATTGTTTGTCTTAAAGCATGTGCGGCAACTTCATTTCTGTCCCTGAGACGCCCGAGAAAGCCATAATATCAGTATTCAAGAGCTATTTGGTCCATTTGGGAAGTTTTAAATGCTATATTATTTTTGTGCAAGTATTGTCAAGAAAATTTGAAGTCATTGAGCAAAACTGTACGAAGTCAAGTTTTTTGTTGTCAGTGTTCCTACAAACGCATCAAATGTGGCCTTTAATGTGGTCATCTGGCTTTCATTTCTGTCTATTAAGGTTCTCCAGTCAATGATATCCATCTACCTTTGATGGATATTTTTTAAACTATAAATATGTCAATGAAATAAAATAATAAAATAAATGCCTAAAATAAAGTCAAATGTCTTGTGATCTTTTCGGTGCCATAAGTAGCAAGCACAATAAATGACAATTTGAAAAACTTTTCATTTAAAAATATAATATTTTTGATTCGAGAAAAAAATCCCAAATTTCTTTCCCTTTGAAAAAGAAAAATTTAAAATTGCGGCTGAATGTAACTGAACTTGCCTTAATATACAGGTGAAGACCGCTGTCTTGAAAAAATACATCTTAAATTGCCTTGGCTTACTTAATTTTAAAAAGCTTTATTACGACTTCGCAGATGATTTCACCCTGTTAAGTCAACAAAGGAAAAACCACAGGAAATAACTGACAGCAACACAGCGTTCAAAAATTACTCCTTGCGTAAGTTTAAAAGCTGATTTCACTCTCGTCGGGATGAAAAAACAGGCGAATAAAGAAACATTTTTATTACCATCGAGGGGAAATAATTAACAATCAAGGAAGCTCCTCACATCATTGAATATTTTAGCTAGGATTAACCTCTGATGGCGCCTTCGGCATGGTAACCCATAAACACAACAACGTCGGCAACTGATATTTCCTTTTGTATATGAGCTCTTCTAAGACGATGAAATAAAGTCGTCTCATCCTTAAACTTAAACATGTCATTACTATCTACTTATTCTGTAGGCTAATATTTTTCAGACGCGTACCAAATTTCTACTAAACAAGAAAATACAAGCTCTATTTTCGCCGATATTACACGAGGAAACTCGATATTATCGCGCCATTTATACCACTTGCCAACATTTAAAAAGCCAAGATTGGCTTCCCTCTTCGGTTTGAAACAGTTAAAAACGAAAGAATGAATTAAGCCCCAGAGAGGACAAAATCAATAGCGTATGACTTTCAAATATACCGCGACAAACAAAGCAACAAAGCAAAACTGGTTATTGACGCCTTCATAACGAAAAGTAGTAACAGAAGCTAGAAAATATCTCGTAAGACCACTTAAATAACGGTAAACAAACTTCTTGAGATCAATACGGCGAACAAACAGAAGAGACGATGCTAACAATTCATGAGGGCACTTACCGCTGTGGTGTCTTCAGCATGAAAGAAATGTTTCTTCCGTCTTTTTTATCATTAAAATTTATGTCTTTGAATTAGCGAAAGCCATTTTGACAGTTGTGCTTTGAACAGCGGTGCGTGACGTCACGCACGAATGGGATCCCGAACAGCAAGAAAGAGGGTCGGGAGGGTGCGGTACACCTTCTCTGTTTTTTAAGCTAAACCTAGCCCATTACAACCTGTTACCCAGACTTCCTTTTTGTATTTTTTTAACCTTGTCAATGTTAAATTTCTTTCTGAGTGCTCAGCTTCACAGAAGCACGAAATGGGGCGTCTTTAGGGAATCCTAACCAAATATTTCAATTGTACTGAAAATCACTAGACTATTCGAATTTAATGACCCAAAACATCGTATTGTTTACAAAATTACTCAAAATTTGCATTCCGAATAGTCTGAATATTTTTGACAGTTCCATCTCTAGGTTAGAAAGACTTTTTTATAAGAGAGATGCTATTTCTGCATATGTGCCCACCTCGTAATCGTGAATAGACAAAAACATGAAGAATTTTTTTAAAACCTACTTTTAGAATCTGTTTATCCCTAGCATAAGCCGGGGCGCGTATCTTTTTCAAGGTACACATTTAAATGACACGAGAGAATGTACAATCAATCTTGCGTGTTTCGAGTCCCCGCGATATAAGGAGAAACTTGACATAACCAGTAGCCTGTTCCACGCGTTTAGATAGCAGGGAGCAAGTTAAATAGTAGGCGGCGAGCGCAAAAAGAAACACGAGGGGAAAAAAAGAGGGGAGATTGGGGCGGGAGCGAGAAACCTTTTCCCGCCCTATTTTTTCCCTCGTCAATTTTTCGCCCGAGCACTAATTTTTCGCCCGCTCCCCACCATCTGAACGCCTCAAACAGGCTAAGAAACTAGTAAATTAGAATCACGTTTAAGGGAAACGGCCAAACACGTGATTCAAGTTGACAAATTCTGAAAGAAAAGGATTTTTTGTCGTTGAACCTGAAAAGAAACTAAATGTTTAATTGTAGATATGATAACAGTACAAAACAGGGCCAAGGCACTAGCTAGTCACGCGGTGTGATTGGACCTATGCCGTCGCCTGCTGCCGAACGTGATCCTAAATGTCGCTGGTGATGCGATGGACAACGGGACTGTGATTCTGTTCAAGATGTAGCTCAAAGAAAGTGGGATTAAGTGTTTCCTTAACTGATTTGAAAGAACAGAAAAACGTCCGATTGACGACAAGATAATTTATAGTAATTTGATTTTTGTTATCATCCCTTCTTCATTTTGCGCCTTTGAACTGAGAATCTCTATTTAAAGCTATTATCCCCTCAAACGATAACTAATTTTGGGCGAGTCTTTTATATGTATATATGTGCTATTAGAACAGGCGACCAGAACAAAACCAGGAAATATAAATGATCAACGTAATGTTGGCTTCAGTTTATAATTATCTCATGGGAGACGGCTTACCTTTTTATGGCCTAAGCGGAAATCTTCTTTCCGTTGAAAACACAACAAAATCTGTTATCTTCTTTTTCTACCACAAATATTAAAAGTATAGGCCTTCGCTTTATGCCTCTGAAGGTAATATTATCTGTTTGTTATTCTGGCTGACTGAACTGTCAAAAAGCTTTTTGCGTATCATTGATAATGCAATATATAATAGCAAACGTTGGCCACTTAAATCAAAGATATTTGAATAGATGTAAATATTGTAATTGAAGGAGCTTTCTAAGACTGTAAAGGATGTCTCTCTTCATCAATCTCTAGCTATAGCTTGATCTGTGGAATAAGCCAGTTTGAAATCAGTAGACTGATACTTGGGTCAAGAGTGGTCTTGCAAGCACGTATCTATCAGGTAGGATATCACCACCATCTTTGACCACCATTTAGTGCAGCACTTAAAACTAGTGGTACAGAGCCCTCCCCTGTTGAAACCACAAATCCGCAATGTGATAAAGCTTCAAAGGCTATCGAAACCGGAGTACTCGAAAAAGCGTCGCCTTCAAAAAAAGTCGAACAAAAATTAGCGCCGCGGCGCTTTTTCGAATAAACAAAATTTTCTACTGCATTCCCAGGTTATGTAGGGCTCATTTAAACGTATAAAAACCAAAGTTCCAGGAGCCTGGGTAAGAGACTCCTGAGAGTGCAAAGTAATAGTATTTTAGTATTTTCATACCCTACCGATGTAAGTACCGATGTTTAGTAGCGCGATTCCAGTCCTTTGGTTGTTGCCAACCTTCCCTCGGCCCTGCTGCCAAAAAACTACTGCCCTCCAGCTAATCCCGCCAGCTACACAGGCTAGTCCCTGCCTTTCTTTACTCCCTTTATTTGACTCTCCATAAGACAGACGTCGATCACTCTTACACGGACACTTAATGCCGGTCCCAGAGGTGTTTGTCTCATTAGAGGAGAGAGTTGACTACGTCCATTTAAATTCTTCGACTGATTACGAATTACCATAAAACATAACAAACGTCCGACCGTTTAGTTTCCCGATACGATGATGGTTTTACTGAGAGTACTTACAGTAGCAAGTCTTGCAGTACAGTGGTTTACTACGTTCAAAGGCTTGTTAAAAAGATTTTTAGCCTGGTTTTGTGTTTGTACTCTCCGAGAAGACAAGAAAAATGCTGAACAATAACGTTTGCCAGATCATTTTTAGTCTTTTTTGAAGGATGATTTGGATTGTGTATCTGTGATCGATTGACAAAAAGGTTTGAGCGTTTGAGAAGTCAACGAAATAAGTGATGTTATCGATACAAAGTTGGAGTGAGATAATCAAAATTGCACTTAGTCATGCAAAGATGTCAGGGTGATGATAAGCCTGGAAAAAGCAGCAAATTTTGTTCACGAATAGAAAATGAACATATGAACAACTACAACTTATTAAGTATTAGCCAAACAATAAAAAACTTACCGACTGGAGTTACAGGGTACCATTGTTTAACTTCACTTGTTGGACACCAGTCCATGATGTTTGTATTCAGACGTCAGTGAAACCGTTATCTTGGCTTGTAATAACCGCGTACTTTGCAAACGTATTGAACAGGTCCCATCGTTTTCCCTTGTTCTTGCAACTTTGTTTTTGTACTTCCATGGCATATTTTTCTTTTTTCAGCCACTATTGTATGGAATTAATTGCAAGTTATCGATCGTGATGAAGGCAATGTTCTTGCCTGTTTGTGCGATACGCACAAGCCATGTTTCTATTGTTTATCAGTGAATATACGACGTTCCTTTGTTATGAAGCTTTGATGTTTGAATATTGTTGTCCAGCGTTGATGAAGAGCGCAAATATTTGAATAACAATTCATCGACACAAGGCATTTTCCAGTATCTTTTTGTCAAGGGTGAACTATTTAATTGGTTCTCACTACTGGTTTTGTCAGCTAGCTGTACGGGCGGCAATTTTACATCTTTGCCTTGATTTAATATAAGCGGTCTGCTAAGTTCTATTTGCCGGCTAATGAATTTCTAAACTCATCAGCTTTAAAAGTAATTAGATTGATTTTCAATAGTGAGTCAACGGAAAGCACACTTTATTACTTTCTTAATTGTTTGTTAGTCTCTGTTACTTTTGTTTGTTGGACGTCAAAAGCCGGTTTGATAGCCTGCGAAAACATCCGTTTCTCCTCGCTCTTCGCCGCTAGGAACGTTTCGCGAAACGTCCCCAGCGGCGAAGAGCGAGGAGAAACGGATGTTTTCGCAGGCTACCGGTTTGATGGAACCCCAGGAGGGTATTGCTTCTATGGAGACTGTGCCCCTGGCCTCTCAGAAACCCCTAAGCCAACCCCATTATAGTCTACTCTGTGGCCATATTATAGACCCCATCTTAGTCACTTTTGGAAAAAAGCAATTGTCGCAATTCCGACTTAGTCACTTTCTGTTTATGTATCTACCTTATAAAGCCCTTTAACTAAATCATCCAGAAATAAACTGACAGTTGTTAAACCTAAAGTGGTGTAAATCTTTCTATTTTTAAATCCCTACATGCCTGAATTATCTGACCCCCAAAATCCTGAAAATGTGCGACCCCATTCTAGTAACTCTTATAAAAATGCAGCCCCATAATAGTAAATCCAGTCGTGAAAATGCGACCCCATCCAGCGGCACTTACCCCATGAGCCTACTAGTAGGCTAATGGGGTAAGTGCACAAAGAGTAAAGTTCGGTATTTCATTCTTCCACTTACTCGTAAATGAAATTACAGTAAATAAGGGGTTTTCAAGTGCTGTATGTTGGTATTTATTAGCCAATAAAGTTTGTTTCTGTTGTCGATATGAGGCTCGATCACACGTTGATCGAGAGGGTACGATGTTGCCTTACGCAAAAAAATATGGGTGTATCTGCCATCGTTAGCATTGCAATAGTGTTAAACGCACATATCACAAGCAACTTTGTTTGGTAGCTGGGTATAGATATATATAATTTATTCATTTTGATTTGACAAATTTTCACTTTCTCTGGATTTACATGACATTTGTGTATTTGTACAAGGAACCATACAATAAATAAACAGCCAATAAAACATGCCACTAGTCAGAAATTGAAAACACTACTCAATAAAGGCGAAGTCAAATACAGCCATTTCGAGAAAGGTCGTCGGAAAAAATGTCCACGCGACAGTCCCGAAAGGCAATATGGGATATGATCTATACACTTTTCCTAACGACTGCAGCTGTCGAATTTACTTTTGTTGCTTTCATTTAGCAGCTCACAAACATACGTCCATGGCCTCTCATGCCATTCTTTCATATTTTTTTGAAGAACAGTGAACTAAAAACCACCCACAATACCTTCCGGGATTGTCGCGTGAACTTTTTCTGACAACCTTTCTCGAAAAAGCTGTATACTGTTAGGTGGTTTCGGTTTGACACATACAGGAAAAAGGGTAGATAAAACTGCGTTACTATCTTGATACGACGGAAATGTAACAAGTGTCACGTTGTCCAAGAACTGGTCATTTCCAAGTATATCTGACGTTTGCTTTGTTTAATCCTACTTTAAAATCCCCACACCCAATTCTCATGTGCAAACTGATCGCTCCCTCCCTATTACCCAGAACTACTCCCAATGATAAGGATTTTTCTCTAAAGAGTTTTGAAGTGTCTTCATTCCTTTATAAACAGCTAGAGTCTTTTTGGCTCCCCCTCCCGGTGGAGCGTTTTTTGCTGCTTTCGTTTTAACGGTCGTTATCACTTCCACTTCGCCGCCGCTCGCCGGGAGAACAGCGCTTGCGCTTTTGGGTCTTGCCGCTGATCTCGCCTTTTGCTGTTTGTGTCGCTTTTTAGCTTTCTGTTGTTGCCGTCTAACCATGGCTATTTGTTCTCCTTTCGCCTCCATGCGAGCTTCTAGATTTTCCAGTTCTCGTCTGAGGTCTTCTTGTATTCTTGGGTCTTCTGATTCTTGTATTTGGCGGGCGACTTCGCGGTGTTCGCTGTAGATAAACAGGGAGAAATATTGGATTTTCTTTTTCAGCTTTACCAAAGTGACAACTTCATAGAACTATAAATTTACTTACATATACTAAGGTAACTCTATTTTCAGTTCAGCAAGAGGTTTACGGTTGAAATTACAGGATCAGTTATTCAAAGGAAGTCTGACTAATGGAACTCCAATATCCACATACAAAATTTCCCCACTGATCCCCATACATTTCCTTATAACAATTTGTTGAGAGAATTCAAGGGATATAGACCCCAATGAATTCTGTTCAGTCACCGAAAAGACCCACATTTTAAGGCTCGAAAATACTTTTTGAATCCAAAGCGTAAAATACAACACTTACAAAGTAATATGTCCAAACTCATCCTGAAGGCCCAGAAGTAGCTCATCAAAAGCACTCTCTGAGTCACTGGAGCGAGGTGTAGATCCTGCACTCTGCGTGTGCCTCTTTTGAGCCCGCCGTGCAGCAGCGTTACAAAGCGCAGGGTTATGGGCCTTCATTAAGGACAGCACAGTTTGTAAATTAGCACCAAGAGAATGTGACTTCGTAGTTGACTGAAATTAAAGCAAAGTTTATGATCAGTGACATTTGGTAATACAGTTCAAATTGAACTTATAAGACCTAATTTTCTACACTCCAGTAAAACTTCCCTTTAACCGAACGCAAGGTTATGTAGGAAATTTTAGTAAAAAGGTTAAGACATGGAATGAAACGTCGACTTTTTAGACCGTAATGGCATAAAGAAGAAGAAAGGAAAAAGGGAAAAACGCAAGGTCACGACTTTGAAATCGTCCTTCGGGTTATTTCGTTAGGCTACATACGAAAACTCAAGATTTTAGAAACGTATTCATGTACTTACTTCGCGAAGCTGGAAAGGACAAAGCTCGCGGGATAGTTGCTATGTAGGTATTAAAAATTTAGCCAACTTTTAGACGAATGTGACAAGGAAATGGACTTAAAAAAAAATCTTACATATGAGGACATACAGGTCTTTTCATGGGTATTCCAGCCATAATTTTGCATTGATATCATAAACCTGAACCATGTAAATGATTTAACCCGGTTCGAGGTTAAAAGTTGTGTCTCAGGTCAGGGAAAAGAGTTACACCATCCAAAACGATTAAACTTAATGTACGTTACTGCGCTTTTCGCAAACATGCGAACTCTCAAGTTCAAAAGCCGCCCTCGCAATTGCGTTTTTGGCTGCCGTCAATCATAATTACGATCACAAGCAACGAACCTTGAAACACAGAAACACACAAAACGGATCGAAATCCACCAATCACAAATCACAGACCATGACCTTTTGAATCCGTTAAAGTAAAGTCTTGTTTCCTAAGAGGTCCGTTAAGATGATTGACTGCAGCGAAAAACGTAGTTGTCAGTCGTCAATCGTCAGTTAGCCTGCGTGGCATGGCGGTTTTGGTTGGGCGCGCTAAGTAATAAAGGCGGGCGAGGGCTGCTACGCCGCTCCTGCGCCCGGCTCAACAAAACCGCCATGCTACGCAGGCTATCGTCAGTTGGCTTTTCAACTTCACAATTCACATGTTTGTGAAAAGCGCAGTAATTCTTCGGTGCCGAAAGGAATTTGAAGAAGAAAAAAGCTGGAAAATGAGGTCGACTAAGTTAAAATTCAGGAAACAGAACAACCTGCAACACTCGTCAAATTTCGTTGAAACACTAGACCGAAAATGAGGATTTTTCATGTCACGCCTTCTCATCCAATCTATTAAACTTTTCTGCGAGTGTACTTCCTCTCTCCTTCCCCAAGATTCGCGTATATTTGCAAATGGTTGTTACGTGAATCAACATTGGGGAAGGCGTAACGTGAAGAATGTTCCAGGCGTACAAAGAACATCCTCGTTCCCAGACTTCTCTCCTACTCGCAGCCCCGGGGGACTAGAAGGAGTCAGAAACTTGGAATAGAGGTTGGAAAGAGAAAACTTTTGATGACAGCTTTGAATCCGGAGACACGCACCTGGCCCACGACAAAAGGAATATTTCCTAAGTTAAGTCGATAATGATCTGACGGTTTAGCGGGTTGTGGTGCTCTTCTTGCGGACTTGGGCTTTGGAGGCTGCAAAGAGGAAAAGAAAGAACTTAGCTTAGCTTTGGAATAATACTATGCAAAATAAATGAGGTTTATAGTACTGTGTAGAAAAGTTATCACCTTCCTTTTTTTCTTCTTAACCCTGGGTGGAGATGTCATGTCCATGAGGATCCTATTCGTCTCCGCAACTGATTCCAGCTAGAAAGTGAAAAAAGGGTTCAGTAGGAATTGGCCACACACAGTTTAGCTCAGGTTTGAACTAAACAAGTGCTAAACTAACGGCAACATCTTGACATTTTTTTTATAGTTGTTCCGTTTACCTTGGATAGATGGCTAATAGTTCAAAACAAGGAAATACTTGTAAAAAACAGTAATGTTAATTTTTGCTTCTTGCATAACTCATTACCGGTAAATTACATGTAGAGTATGGTCAAGGGAATGGACAAAAATGTAAGCTATGCACCATTTTCACCAAGACCATAATGCACCTTGTTTACCCCAAATTTTGCCTTTTGCATAACAGTTGTCTTTGATTTATTCTTGGGACGACTGTAATACCCCTGAGGAGAAATTTTTTTTTGAGGCGGGGTGGGGGGGGGGGGGGAAGGGTTAAACCAAACTGTTGTAGCGATGAAACTCGAAATAAATAAT
>BOPM01000265.1:442010-455921 GCA_022179025.1 Porites australiensis | reverse complement strand
GGGGGGGGGGGGGGGGGAGTGAGGGTGTGGTACTGCTGGAATGGACTTAATTGCATTTAAAATCCGAAGCCTTACCCCCCTCCCACCTCCTTGTACCCACATGCATCTCAACCAGTTCCGCTATGCTTTGTGGACTGGAATACTTTATTGCCAATTATAAAATATCAAGATAGTACAGGCATTCTGATTGGTTAAAAACCTATGGTTTGTTGTGCCAGTAAACTCTTAGAAAACTTAAATTTTTTTATACAGGCAATAGACCACACTTTATATAGGTTTACCGGCATGATGACCCAGGCGGGAAGTTGGGAGAACACAAGAATAGCTTGTAAATCACTCGCCTTCGGCTTTTGATTTACAAGCTTTTCTCATGTTCTCCCAACATCCCGCGTGGGTTATCAAGCCAGTAAACCCATAGAAACTGTGGTCTATTGCTTAAATAAACAATCTGATCCTGACAAGCTAACTTAAAATTACTTGTAGGACTATCCTGAATCGTAACCTGTGTGCAGTCAAGCAAAAGTATGACTCTCTGGGTTCTGCAGGTGAGTTCATTAATTTTAATAATTGATCGACGTGTCATTGGTTTTTGTAGAGGCTGGATTTTGTTTCATTCTCTGTAATTTGTTACTTGAATGTTTTCTCTTTAGAATATTCTTCTTTCTTTTATTTCTGGAACAGGTCAGTTTAAGCCTGGAGACAGAATTCATGGTTATACAGTTAACAAGGTATACTTCTAGTGATTGTGTTTAATCACCTCTATTGATATTGGCCAAGTTGTTAACTCAAATTTTCTTATTAAGAATGTTCAGCATCAATGCTTTTTATCGAAAAAGGTAATAAAAAGCATAGAAGGTATTATTTAAAGAATTTATTCTCACTTGAACAAACAGTGCAAACTGCCATCTGGAAAATATGGTTCATATACCTTTTTAATGGGGAATAATGGAGTTAAAGCTAGAATGATTTAATAAATATCTCTTTCGACCTTTACTTTAATTTTGAAAAACTTGTACATATGCTTGCTTCATCGATGTACAATCATATGTACACTTGTGTATAATAAAAATTTCGTTCAGGTACATGCATGGTTCAAATTTTTTTGTTTTGACAAATCTCAAATTATTTTTTTACCACTGAATCAGTGTTAAGGAAACCAATATCATTATGCTGAATAGAGATTTATCCAGTGAGAAAGATCAACTGGAAGCTGATGTTTTCAAGCCTTTTTTGTGATTGATTGTTCATTTGTCATTTTTGCAATTCCTGCATAGGTTTTGTCCGTTCCTGAACTATTCTTAGTATCTGTGCAACTAACACATGACAAGACTGGAGCTCAGCATTTACACATTGCAAGAGATGATTCCAACAATGTTTTCAGGTATAATATTACATTTGAGCACAGTTTAATATTTAATATTGTAACGGGCTTAAGCAGAAAAACAATAGGTTGGATTTGTATGTACAGAAGGTGACTGTTGGTGTCACACATCTGATCCCACTTCAGTTTGCTCATTGTAATATCCATCAGTTTTTTTATTTTGGCAAGAATGAAGAAGCTGTGCCAGCATTATTCAACAAAGAAATTGTCGTAGTAATTTGTATGCTCGTTTTTTTGTTTGTTTGTTTTTTTTTTCTGTTTACCCTTGGAGCACATACACTTAGAAGTTGCATAGAACTCATTGAAACCGTGTCTGTGCATTCCAGATTGAATTGAAATTTGGAAGTGTTGTTTTTTAAGGAGAGGGGAAAACAGAAGTACCAGGAGAAAAACCTCTCGGAGCAAGGGAGAAAACCGACAACAAACTCAACCCACATATGGTGTCAGCACCAGGATTCGAACCTGGGCAACATTGGTGGGGGGAGAGTGCTCTCAACTTTGCACCACCCTTGCTCTCTTGCTCTTGCCCCTAAATTCCAAGCAACTGAAGCGTTAAGTTGCCAACAGTAATGCATCAGGAGTGGGGTGGGTTGGTGATGTTTAGACAGGCAAAAAATGTAGTGCGACAGTAAAGGCTCCAAATTTCAGATCTCCAGTAGTTGACATCTCTGGGTTATTTGAAAAATTTGTTTTTTCTGCCTTCAGTGTGGGATTCCGCACAACCCCCATGGACAGCACAGGAGTCTCTCATATCCTGGAGCACACTGTATTGTGTGGATCACAGAGTTATCCAGTTAGAGATCCATTCTTCAAGATGCTCAACCGATCACTGTCCACGTTCATGAATGCTTTTACAGGTATGATAGGCTACACAGTCACTGAATAAAATAATGTGATTGTGGACTTTAAGTGTAATTAACGTGTACACTGCAATTCATTTCCGTCTACAGTAATTCACCTTGATTTGATCTCATTGCAGTTATGAAAAGAGCCCTGAAAACTGGGCCCAGGTCTTTAAAAGATGGTTGCAAACTAACTTTAACCCCTTATTAAAAAATAATTTTTTAATAAGGGGTTGAAGAACTGCACATTGTCTCATAGAGTTTTCACAGGAAACTGTTGATTGACACTACATTTATCAAGCCATTTTGTAGGCACTTTAAGACAAAATGCAAGTGAAATGTCCTTCAAGCTACTTATATTCTTAAGATTGTTTTTGTGCCCTTTTTATTGAAAACTTTCATGTTGGTTTCAATCTTTTAACAGCCAGTGATTTTACAATGTATCCTTTCTCAACACAAAATGCAAAGGACTTTGAAAACTTGCTGTCTGTTTATCTGGATGCGGCTTTCTTTCCTCATCTCAGAGAACAAGATTTTAGGTTAGTTTGCTGAAAATGTTGTTGTTATAATAATAGCCAGGTTTTCACTTATGGTTCGTTTTCTTTGTTTGTTCTGTTCTCATTGTATTAATAAACCTGTATTAAACATACACCTCTATTAATAATATTATTCAAGCATACAATGCACACTAATGCACAGGGTATGATGAGTGCTTACACATTATAAGGAATGCTGTCTTTCTAGACTTTAATAACTGCATCACCATATGGAGGATGAGTGACTAAGGCCTCTTTGAGCTTCCTTTTTTGGCAGCCAGGTCTTTATACGTATAAAACTGAGGGGGAAGATCTGTTCCCATGGCTGGCAAATCCTTTCAACCTAGACATAACACCCTCCCCTCCCCATGTCAATTGTAGCAGGAAAAATAACACCTGTCACACTAATAAAGGAGAGAGACAGCTGTAGAAGGGGATTGTAGGAGAGGGGGCAGGGCTTGCTTACATGATTACTTGTTCTCTATTGTTTGGTCCTAAAGCACATGGAATTGTTAATACTACTGACCCCAAAGAAAATGCAGGAGCTCCTTTTTTGTTAAGTATTGCACTCAGTCTCAAGGCACAGTTAAACTGACCATGCTAAATTTCACTCTTCCCTCATGGTAACCCTACATGTAAATTCACTTCTAGGAAGATTACTCTCCCTTCCCAGAGTCCTAATGCCATTAAATCAGCAAAAAGTGCCACTTTAAATTCTGGGATTTAAAACACCCTGGTCACCTACACATACATGTAGTTGTAAGATCATTATGAAAAGTTGAGTAATAATTGATGAATTTTGATCCAGGCAGGAAGGTTGGCGTTTAGAACCAGAAGATCTGTCTGACCCACACTCACCAATAATTTTCAAAGGAGTGGTGTTCAATGAAATGAAGGGTGCCATGGTAAGAAGATGATGATCCAGATATCTTGACCTTAACCAGGGCATTCATGTACAAGTTTTGTAAGCGTAGCATAAGCTAGCAAAGAGGATGAAATAACCAACATAAACACTTGAAAACAAACCACAGCGTTTTTTTTTGTTCGCATTGGACAGTTATAACCTTGGCTAATATTGATATTAACCAAGCTTGCTCAGCTTCTTAAAGACTGTCATTTATACAAAGTGTGGAATATTCAAACAAGTTTTGTTTGAAAGCTGTCAGAAATCTTCGATAGATCTTTAATGCAAAAAATAATGGTAGTGAAGTTGTAAAATTCGTCGCTGCACTGTATCATTAAGGTATATGTAATCTGTTTGTTGTATAATCTCCACCCACTTGTAACCACTCTGTGGTAGTAGCCAACTCGAAAGCTTGGCTCCCTTGGCTGCTACACACTTTTTCCCTTGTTATGTTTAATTCAATGTATAGTTAGCTCTGTTTTTACTTCTTTTTTTTTCTTTCTTTTTGTTGTTGTATTGTAATTGAATAAGTGAGAATAAATGAACTTGAACTTGAACTTGTGATGTGCAGAAAAAATCAAGTCACTTAAGGAACATTTTGAGATTAAATTTTACTACTTGAGAGAGTGGGTACTAATAATAATGTTATATTAATTATTCTGTCCATCTGTAGAGCACCCCGGAGTCACTTTTTTCTTACCACGCACAGAGGAACTTGTTACCGAGCCACACATATGGCAACAATAGCGGAGGAGACCCTCTTTGCATTCCTGACCTCACAGTAAGTAAGATTTTTAACTTCTACCTCAAAGCTAAATATCTTAATAATGCCTAGATAATTACTGTATAACTTTCTGCAGGAACGAGTCATGATGTGTATGAAATAAAGTATAGTGTGTGTGTGTGTGTCTCGTTATTGTACTTAGTTTATAGTACATATTGGTGGTTGGTAGTGCGTGTAGAGTCTTAGGTTTCGTTTGTAGTTTCACATTTTCTCCTGTCGAACCACACCTCTAGTCTGTACTGAATAACTATGCTAATTTCTTACTTTACTACTTCCGCATATATTGCATCGTAAGCCAGTTCCCAGAAGACTACGACACCACAGTACGGTAAAAACGGAGTCTGTGTGTTGTTCTCTCAACAGGACTGCCTGCATCCAGCAATCACCTTGTTCTTTCTTTTTTCTATAATCTAATGAAATAGCGTTTCTGATTTTTCTTATGACTCCACCACTTGACAGTCGTGAAAACTAGATCGATTGTGGGTTTTGCAGCAGGGGCAGACAAGGTATACTAATCACAGTTCTCACAATGCATGCATGGTGAAAAGCATTGTGATTCGTTCATTCCTCCACTCCTGCTTCAGATTCTGATAGTCTCGCTTCACAGGCAAAAGGGGAAGTCATAATTTGTTGGAAGGAAACTAAAATCTTGTGAACCATGTCTCCGTCCAGCTGTAATCATTAATTTATTTTCAAAAGCACTCAAACAGCTTTGTTTACATTTATGACTCCCACTGTGTTGCTAGAAAAACCAGCCTAAAGTCAGCTGTTAGTGCTTACTAGATATACCCAAGTGTCCTAGCAACGCGGTGACTTACCTTAACTGTACGTGTGGTTGGTGCAAATTCCTCTTACAGTTTTAGTTTACCTGTCGGACTATTATGATTGCACTGCTTTTTTGTCAGATACATGTATGATTATAAGTACCTTTTGGATCAATTCCCTAACTGTTACACGTTCCTCTTTATCATCAGTGGCAGCAGTTGAAAGATTTCCATGCTTCACATTATCATCCCAGTAATTCCAGGTGGGTTTTTTTCGAAAGAATATTAAATATAAATGTCTTACTAAAATAGTACTGGTATTACGAAAGGTTGCGGAGTGCGGGCAACTACGATCGAAGGTCAAAACGCTCTTGCACGAACGCTTTTTCACTTGATATATGTGCATTCCATTCATTCTTAGTGGAAGTCCAAAAAATCTGAAAAAAAGCTGGCTACACGTGTGTCGAGCACGCGCAATTGCAACCTGGAGAATAGGATTGCGGGCTCCTCTCTTCGCCCGCAATTACGAGATGGATGCCGCAATTCGTTACTTGCATGGTTTATTTGTTTATTAAAGATGGAGTGACCTGCTCCAGCCGTTGAGAAAAATGACTGCGGCACGAAGTCAGAGGGCGGGAAAAATTTTTCTGCTCACATCTCTATGCGCCGTCCCCACGATCTGAACGCCTGGAAGACTTTGACATTTGCATTATTTAGATTATAGATAACTTTTGAAAATTTTTCTCAGGTTCTACACGTATGGAGATCTTCCATTGGAAAGTCATCTAGAGAGTATTGAGAATAAAGTATTGCGTCACTTTGACAAGATTTCTGTAACAACAGACATTCCTCATGAGCCCCGCTGGACAGAACCAGTAAGTTATATTAGTAGTAGTAAATGACAATATTAATATTTTGAGACTTCTGAAATGAGAAGGCTAGCATTAAGTTAACTTCAAGATCAGATGCCAGTCAACTTAATAACAGGTCTACATTCTAAGACGAGGACCACTTATTGGTACAGTAGTTCCCGCCAGCGTCATTTTGGCGGGAAAACACGATAGCCGTCATCATTGTACTACAGGTTTAGCGAATATCGCAGTGACGGAAATAAGATATCAAATGTTAGAAGTTTTTTAATTTTGCGATCGGGAGAGGGGTTTACCTACTCCAATAATCATGTTGACTTTTCTGGTGAGTAAAAAGTACAGTAACACTTTCCGGGATGTCTTTTTTTAGAATACGCCAAAAATACTTTAAGTCAAATATTGTTCGTAGTCGCCCGCGTCCTCGAATGTAAAGGGAAACTTTTTCAGCTTACTCAAGACCCTTCGTCACCCGATGGTTTATAGCTTTCTCGGTTCCTATCTACCAAGAAGCAATGTTTATCAACTCAGTCTTCTTGAGAAGTTGTCCTATCTTCATACTTATTGTTGTTGTTGTATATAGCGAGAAAAACACGTCACCTGTCCTTTTGATCCAATGGCTGCAAACCCTGAGAAACAAACCGCAGTTGGATTACATTACCTAACTGGAAGGTATGTTTGTGATTTTAAAAAAGATGAATAGTTTTTACGTGCATATTTATTCACACGGTGATATTATTCACTCACTCTACAGATTTACAAAATACAGTCCCGTAATCGACCACCCAAGATGCGAAGACTTTGTGTTCGCTTACAGGAGGCGATCGTTTACGAGAATTGAACGGGAATTACACGGGATCTCTTCGGGGAATAGTTCCCGACAAATCTACTCATAGGCACAGATTTTATTGCGTGCATTTTGTAGGTTACGTAGTTCCATGTTGTCTCTCACTCTTAACTTGAGCGAACAAAGGGAGCATATCATGACTCAAGTGGTCGCTTACAAGAGGTTCAAAACAATGGAAAACTATAAAGAGTGGTCGAGGTCGCTTATGAGAGTTTGTCGTTTACGAGAGGTTTTATTAGAGGGTTTTGACTGGGAAAATTTGGTGTTTTGGATAGGTGGTCGCTCATGGGAGGTGGTTGCTCACAAGACGTAATCGCACATGGTGGTTCAACTGTATAAGACGAAATGCTGATTACTATCATGGACCCATTCACACTTAAACACTATGTACATGTGTATGCATTTGTCAGCCTGAGCAAAAGCTGGCACCACTAATAAGCAGAAAGTCTGTCATACTGTACAAAAGATTGTAAAACTCCTAAATGCGTTCAAACAGGAATCATGAACGTTTACACAGTAGTTAATCCACTGTAATTGTAAATTTTGAATATTTATTATCTTTTTCTTCAACAGCACCACAGATTCGTTTGAAGCCCTGACCATGGTCATCCTATCATCTCTGTTAACTAGTGGTCCAAATTCACCTTTCTACCAGTCTTTAATTGCACCTAACATTGGCTCTGGTTACTGTGCAGGAGTTGGGTAAGAGTTTTTGCCTCTTTCATTGACTTCATCAACATTTAGGTTTTGTTAGCACTAAAAAAAACACTCGCTCCCTAGTGGAATCATGTGTGGTAGAGTGAAACCCCGTTAATAAATTCACCGTTCAGTGCGCTAAGAAACTTCAGACAGTCATATTAACCGTATGGTTGCATTAACTGTGGACAACATGGACAAGAATAGAAAAGAATAATCGTTATTATTTTTATCGGTGTAAATGGTTAATTTTACAATCTTGTAGAGTTAAACATGCTAAAAAAAATTATTAAACTTAGTGAAAATAATGTGCAACTGGGAAGCTGAATGAACTAGTTGGTTTTCTTGTTAGCTTCCTGAACAATTTTGGTTCTAGGTAGCAGGTAAATGATCAATTAAAAAAACTGGGGCAAGCTCTTGCTTTGAAAGGCTGACCGGCTCCAAAGTATTATATACAGCCATAGTCGGCAATTCTAGCGTCGCTGGTCGGAGGGCTGGAAAACGTATATGCTAATCTGGAACTTGTTACTCCACTTTGTAATAACACCATTTTGGAGGTGGGTTGGAGAAAATTGGTTGTGTCTAGTGAATAGCATGGTTTTCGGTTTTTACCTGTACTCTTGATGAGATAATTCAAATTCATGGAGACGCCTGTGAAAAGTTTTTACTAAAGCCGGCCATTAACTTGTTATTTTCTTTTGCTTGATCCATGTCGTGAAGGTATGATAACTCAACGAAAGATGCCTCTTACACAATTGGACTTCAGGGAATCAAGAAAGAAGACTATCCAATGGTGGTGGAAACTATTCGCAACACTTTTGACAAGGTTATTGAGTAAGTTAAGCTATAGTACAGTTAGAGGTCAATTATGATGATGTTACCCCACCCCTTCGCACTTGCGGTCAATAAATCCCTGCGGTTTTCATTAGGCGCTTGACGCGAGGGTTTGTGAACAGGCTAACATGTACCAGTTTTGTATATAGCCCGGTTCTGATGTAAACGGATCATTTAATTTTTTGATTCCTCCTGAATTTCAAGTTAACTACCTTATACAGTGTACAAAGCAAGCGCGAGCATACACAGGCACAAGAAAATTTAACAGCCAACTTGCTGTGGTTTGAATTTTAATGTGCTTTCAAAGAATAATCACGTTATTGCTCGATTGTTGCAGGGAAGGTTTTCCGTCGGAGAGGATAGAAGCAGCTTTACACAGCATTGAATTAGCTACCAAACACCAGAGCAGTAATTTTGGTCTTGGACTTATTATGGTAAATGTTCGAACACATTTGTCTGTCTTTACTGGGTGATTGTTTTCAGATATCAGTGGAGTTAGAAAGGAGTCAGTGGGTGGGGTCGAAGGGGCTTTATAGGGTACGTCAACCGGAAGTGACGCGTTTTCACTTTTAAAATCTCTTGACGCTGCAAAATTTGTAATGCTTAGTTTGTCTTGCTCTTATAGAGACGATGTGCCAAAAATGTAGGCGAACTACTGTCGAATATTGCAAAGTGTCCACTTCCGGTTAACGTGCACTACTCAAAAACGTCTTTGTTCACCGTAATGAGAAGCGGATATGAACAGGGATACACTTTCTAAAAGTCCTTTATTTTTTTTTTCTGGTTGGTTATGCCATTTTAAAGGACTTTTCATACCTGTTTCGCGCAAAATTCTGCCGGTGACGTCATGACAATTGACCAATAGGACAGTGAGTGACATTTGGGGACGAAGTTGCCAAAAACATCAGTTTTGTTTCCAACAGGTTTACCCTAGGAGTGTAGATCAAACGTTTTATCAGTGAGAAAAACCCAGGAGGAAAACGGCGATCGTTTTCATTGGAGACATAACATGCGTTTGTGCTTCCATACCCTTGTTTTAATTAGTTACTTTGTACTTTGTACTCTGGACGGTAATAATTATCGTACGTAGCAGACATAGTTTAGTGAAAATAGAACATCCGTTTTTCTTCAGGGAATCATGTCTATGTGGAATCATGATGCCGATCCCGCAGATTTTCTTCCCATTAATGACCGTGTGGAGATGTTCAAGGTAAATAACACCAAGAATTCTCTGCCGTTGAAGGTGGACGGCACGTAATCAACCCTGCGTGTCTTCTACCATAAAGCACCAGGCAGTATATCTACTCCCTTCCCCGTGGATATGACACAACAACAACACCGGCCCCTCCAAATACAGTCCAACTCCAATAATACGGTCACTCAGGGGGCCATAGAAAGTGTCCTTATTAACGGGGTGTCCGTATTAAGCGGCTTGAATGTAGAGAAAATGTAAGGTCTTTCTTTCCCCAGGGGCAAAGCAAACTTTCCGTGATAATGAGGTGTCCGTAAAGCAGAGTTTGACTGTACTGTCCAACCCCGTTAATACGGTACACAGAAGGGGCCAAAGAAACTGTCTGTACTAACGGGGTGTCCGTATTAAGCGGGTTGAATTTAGAGAAAATGGAAGGGCTTTCTTTGAGGTGTCTGTATTTAGTGAGTATGCGTAAAGCGGGCTTTGACTGTACCTCATTATTGTTAGGACGCTGTATTGCAGTTGCTAGGCTGCGCGATTTCAAGCAATTTCAGCACCTTTAAACAAATGGTTTCAGATTTGATTTGTCCAAGGGCGCGTTTGATTGATTGTACCGCGGAATAAGAACATGCCAAAAAGTTATCTACAAATCTCTTGCGCTGAGAGTTTTGAACTAGTTGAACGTTAAATATCTCGCAATATATTATTTCAAGCGGATTTCTAGATGTTAAAATGCAATGAATTAAAAAACAAGTGATTTCTAGAGTTAATTGCATTTATTCTTATATCGAAATCCAGTCAATTGATCACGCCCTGAGATACCAAATGACCCTTGGAACTGAGCAGTAACAAAAATCTGGACAGGGAAATATTGGAGCAGATTAAGCCATTAAACTACCTCCTGTTCATCCACTACTTTCTCATAGACCATAATCGCCTTGTTTACCCCCCAGAATTTTGCATAACTATTGTTTCCAATTACTCCTGGGTATTACAGTCGTCCCAAGAGAAATCCAAGACAATGGTTATGCAAAGTTTTGGGGGGCTAAACACGGTGCACTACGGTCTATGACATGTGAAAATGGTGAATTAACAAACATACAAATAAGGTCTGTTTCAAGCTTACAAGATGTAATTGATAAAAGTAAACAAAAGCTAAAGCCCCTTTCACACCAAAGCTGAAACATTTTTAAAAACTGTTTAGTTAAACAAGGTTTAAAGTTGTTTTCTTTATAGAAGCTGTCTGCTTTTATTTTTATCAATTGCAAAATGTGTGCACTTATGCAACTTGTTAACGTTCATTTAAATTCTCTGTAAAAGCCTGTGTTCTAGTTTTCTTTTACTGGTTTAATTTTTTTATACTCAGTTTGATTTTGGTGTGAATGGGCATACGACGTACTGCGAGGTCTTGAAAAACGTTCACTGTCTTACTTTGCTTCTGCTTTCAGAAAAAACTTGAACATGGATCGTTTCTTCAAGACAAAGTGAAGGAGTGTTTCAAGGATAATCCCCATTGTCTAACACTAGTGATGAACCCTGATGTATGTATGCTTAAAATGTTTGTGCTATGCCTAAGAATGGCAACATAAGAATCAAAATTCGACACTAAGAAGTTATATTGTAGGACAACGAAATAAAAATGTTTATGGTAAAATAAGATGTAAATTTTTAATAACGATATGTAGGTTCTTGTAATAATTTGCGCCGTCATCGGCAGTTGACAAAATGAACACTTCTCCTTTTTTCTGTTTCAACAGCCAGAGTATGAGAAAGATCTAAACAGAAAAGAGCAAGAAAAGTTACATAGCAAAGTGAGCATTCTTTCTGAGGAAGACAAAACTATGATTTATAACAAAGGTACGAGAGCTTGCAGTGGTGATTGCTTGGCCTGTTCTATTAGCTCATCTATCAATCTGATTCTAGTTTAACACCTTTTTATTAATATTTACAGTGGAACCACGTAATGCGACCACCGTAGGAGCATAAAATCCTTTTCCGAATAAAGAGGTGGTCGGATCTAACAGGGTCTTCTAAGTAAATTGACTCAGAGCTTTTTACGTTTAGGTCGATTCGAAAGAATATTGTTGTTAATAACGAGCTGGTCACAAAAACGGGCTGGTTGTAAGGCGGGGTTCCACGCGCGGTACATTGTGTCATTCAGAAGAGCGTTTTGATCTTACACTTGTTTAACTGAAACACTTCTAGGGATCCAATTGGCGGAACAACAAAATGCATTAGAGGATTTGTCCTGTCTTCCTAGGATGACGATTGAAGGTTGGTATCGTTATCTTTGCACGTACACATTTTGGTATGATTTAATTTATAAAACACCCGCAACAGTAAATATTTACTGTTACTTCTTCTCTTATACTCTTTCCATTGGTGATTTTTAAAGAGAACAGTGGTTGGTGTTTTGTTAGCGTGACCTACATTCATGAACAAAAGTCTTTAGGACAATAATGCCTTCATAGAGCAGTGCCATCTTTCAATAAATGCCTGGCGGTTTGCCTTCTCCATCCTATACAATGTTGAATCGTGGGAGCAATTGCGAATACACGGGTCAACGTTGTATGTGGGGTGGACAAGGGTCCAGGCTACAAATGCAAATTTGTGGTAAGACTTTGGTCCATCATTGTAGTCATCCCAACATAAGCCTATCTAACGTATGGCCGAGGCCAAACGTTGAACTTCTCATGAGACGAACCAAACTTAGTGAGTTACGTCCGTGAAAAGGTCGACGTCTGGCTCAGTTAAGTTCGTCTGAGTGAGTTTGGATCGTCCAACATGTTGTATCCGTCCGCTTCAGATGGAGAGAATGTCTGAAGATCGTCTCACATGCGACAAGCTAAACTAATAAATTAATTAAAAATTTGTATGATAATGTACATGCAGCCTCGTTCGGGAGAAAATTTATTACTGATCCCATTCAGTTGATTGGTTCGACGCGTCCTAACTGACCCAACTTAATTTAGGTCAATCCAAGTTAGAGTTTGGTTCGTCTTATGAAAAGATCGAGGTTTGGCCTAGTGTCCTTATCCATCGCCTAGTTTAATAGTTCCAAGTGATAATCTTTACTTGAGCAAAGCCTTAAGCGTTTAACATCTTTTTAACTGTAATGTCAACTCTTTTTTCTTTCCTTCTTTTCACTTGTATATAGATATTGATCCCCTCATCAAGCCTGTTACATTGGAGCACTACATCTCTGGTATGTTATGGAAATACAGTCTAACTGCTATTAAGCGGATACCCTCTATGTAGCGGCCACTAACTAGTTTTCCTGTGGACAAAACTTGTCCCTTCCCCCAGGGTGACGCTTTGCCTAGTCGCTAGGCCTTATTATTCCGCGCGGACAGTGCGTTTCAGGTCACGTGGTCCGAGCGAAGAAGTGAGGCGTTTCCCGCGCGTTCTTGGTTACGTCACCGAAATGCATTGACCGAGAAGGCCTGGGAAAACGACGCTCGAAAGGACGAAACGAATGACTGTCTTGGTGACCATTGAAAACTGTCCAAAATGAGTCTCTTGATGAGATAAGACATTGAAAGTGAGGGCAGGTCTAAGGGTCGATAACGGAACACGGAGACGTAGCAAAAAATGTTAATTGCTAGTTTCTCCCTTACAAAGTAACGTGCTTACGAAGAATTTAAAGCGAAGGTGATCTTGATTTTGCGGTTAAAGCTAAATATCTTTAACGTTATGCAGGATCTTGAAAAAGCCAGTTATCCATCCAGAGTTATACAGAAAGTGTAAATTTTACTCTCATTTCTCCTGTACGAAGCAAAATGCTTAAATAAACGTCTTGTGAACGTGATCTTGACTTTGCTGTTTATGCTTAATCTTTAAACGTTGTCCAGGATCTTGAAAAAGCCAGTTATCCCTCGAGAACTATATATCAAGTAAACACTTCACTTATACAGTTTTGAGATTTTGAAGAAAAATTGTACAAACCTTGCCTTGTGTATTTTTCCAACAGCTGGTGTTCCTGTGCAGTATTGTGAACAGCCCACCAATGGTATAAGCTACTTTCGGGCAATCTCTAGTATCACGGATATACCTGAGGAGCTCAGAGAATATTTGCCTCTCTTCTGCTACATCCTTACAAAGTACGATGTCATAAGCTTTGCAGCCGTGTTAAGTTTTGTGTTGAAAGCTAGTAATTTTGCAGTGGCTTTGGTTTTTCACCAGCTGCATGTATTTTTTGTCAAATTCTGATTGGGTCATTTGATTGTCTTATCGTTTGTGATTGGCTAAAAGATTCGCGCCACTTT
>BOPM01000265.1:406262-432497 GCA_022179025.1 Porites australiensis | reverse complement strand
GGGGGGGGGGGGGGGGGGGGGGGGGGGGTGGGGGGGGGGGGGGGGGGGGGGGGGCCATGAAATGTCAGGGATGGAAGTGGGGAGAGAATTGGAGTAAATTGTGTAGTTTGGGAGGGCGGGTTTCAAGTTTCAACACTGACTCTAATATTAGAATGAGAGATGTACGTAATCTCCTTTTGGTTGGAGTAAATCTGAACCCAGTGTTCTGTCGTTAAAACGGATTTTCTGGGACTATGTACATACAGCCTCGTTCGGGAGAAAATTTATTACTGACCTCATTCAATTGATTGGTTCGACGCGTCTTAAGTTCGATCTCTGACCCAACTTAATTTATGTCGACCCAAATTAGAGTTTGGTTCGTCTCATGAAAAGTTTGACGTTTGGCGTAGTGTCCTTATCCATTGCCTAGTTTAACGGTTCCAAATGATAATCTTTACTTGAGCAAAGCCTTAAGCGTTTAACATCTTTTTAACTGTAATGTCAACTCTTTTTTCTTTCCTTCTTTTCACTTGTATATAGATATTGATCCCCTCATCAAGCCTGTTACATTGGAGCACTACATCTCTGGTATGTTATAGAAGCACAGTCGAACCTCTATTGAGCGGACACCCTCTATGTAGCAGCCACTTACTAGATTTCCTATGGACAATACTTGTCCCTTCCCCCAGGGTGACGCTTTCCCTAGTCCCTAGGCCTTATTATTCCGCGCGAACAATGCGTTTCAGGTCACGTGGTCCGAGCGAAGAAGTGAGGCGTTTCCCGCGCGTTCGCCTTGGATACGTCACCGAAATGCATTGACCGAGAAGGCCTGGGAAAACGACGCTTAAAAGGACGAAACGAATGACTGTCTTGGTGACCACTGAAAACTGTCCGAAAAAGTCTCTTGATGAGATAAGACATTGAAAGTGATGGCAGGTCTAAGGGTCGATAAGGGAACACGCAGACGTAGTAAAGAATGTTAATTGCTAGTTTCTCCCGTACGAAGTAACGTGCTGACGAAGAATTTAGTGCGATGGTGATCTTGATTTTGCAGTTAAAGCTAAATATCTTTAACGTTATCCAGGATCTTGAAAAAGCCAGTTATCCATCCACAGTTATACAGAAAGTGTAAATTTTACTTTCATTTCTCCCGTACGAAGTAAAATGCTTAAAAAAACGTCTTGTGAACGTAATCTTGACTTTGCTGTTTATGCTTAATCTTTAAACGTTGTCCAGGATCTTGAAAAAGCCAGTTATCCATCGAAAACTATATATCGAGTAAACAATTCACTTATACAGTTTTGAGATTTTGAAGAAAAATTGTACAAATCTTGCCTTGTGTTTTTTTTCAACAGCTGGTGTTCCTGTGCAGTATTGTGAACAGCCCACCAATGGTATAAGCTACTTTCGGGCAATCTCTAGTATCACGGATATACCTGAGGAGCTCAGGGAATATTTGCCTCTCTTCTGCTACATCCTTACAAAGTACGATGTCATAAGCCTTGCAGCCGTGTTAAGTTGTGTGTTGAAAGCTAGTAATTTTGTAGTGGCTTTGGCTTTTCACCAGCTGCATGTACTTTTTGTCAAATTCTGATTGGTTCATTTGATTGTCTTATCGTTTGTGATTGGCTGGAAAATTCGCGCCACTTCATCAACCAATCAAACAAACGCGTTTTCCCGCGCTTTTCACCGGCTGCATGTATTTGTTTCGTTTGTGATTAGCCAGAGTAACTACTTTGTCTTTCTTTATCGCGAGACTCTCAAAATCACTCAAAGGACACTCAAATTTGCCAGGGGTTCTTGTGAAAAGTGAGGCGTAGAGCCCACGAAATGGTGCGAGAAATAATCATTTAAAAAATCGTGTGGAATAAACAGTACTATTCAAACGTTCTGCCAAAAAGGTTTCATCTGAATGGTAACACAACAGGATTTCATTTGCAGACTCAAAAGTTAGAACACATGCTAAATAATAGTACCATATGAAAATACTGTTAAAGAGGTTCCATTTGAATGGTAACACCATAGGATTTCATCCACAGACTCAAAAGTTAGAACTACGTACTAAATAAATAGTACCTGGTGAAAATACTGCTGAAGAGGTTTCATTTGAATGGTAACACCATAGGATTTCATCCACAGACTTAAAAGTTAGAGCTACGTACTAAATAAGTAGTACCTGGTGAAAATACTGCTGAAGAGATTTCGTTTGAATGGTAACACCATAAGATTTCATCCACAGACGTAAAAGTTAGAACTACATACTAAATAAATAGTACCATGTGAAAATACTGCTGAAGAGGTTTCGTTTGAATGGTAACACCATAGGATTTCATCCACAGACTCAAAAGTTAGAACTGCATACTAAATAAATAGTACCTGGTGAAAATACTGCTGAAGAGGTTTCGTTTGAATGGTAACACCACAATATTTCGTCCACAGATGTAACAGTTAGCACCGACCAGTAATCTCGTTATAGCGCAAAGGAGTGAAAAGGGTTTTAAAAATTGTTTATTTTGACATTAATATGAAGCGTTTTTCTCTGTTTTATAGGATGGGTGCTGGACATATGAACTATATGGAATTAGATCAATTGATAAAGTTGAGAACAGGTGGTATGGGGTTATCAACACATATCACAACTCACCACAGTGACTTGAACGGGTTTGAACAAGGTCTTGAATTTTCCTCTCACTGCCTCGACAGAAACCTCCCTCACATGTTTTACTTGTGGTCGGAAATATTTGCCAGGTTTGTGTCGTTATTTGTTCCCTTCTACTCGTCCTTTTACTTTCTTGGTAGATTATGGGTAGTGTGATGGGGAAAGCGCTAGTTTCATGTTTCAGGTTTATTGCTTGCACACAGGTATTGATACATTTACAGTACTGACCTGCAGGTAAAAGCTAGGCAAATCGCCGCATGTCAGTCTCACAAGTTTCATTTATACACTATTTTGAAATAGTGTTACAAGGAAAGTTTTGAAAAGTTTTACAAAGGATTGAAGATCAATAAAAGAAAACTCGTAAAAAGGACTAAACAATATTTTTGAAAAATTGATTTCCCTGGACTGTACCCATGTGTTGGTTGAGTTTGTGTTTGGTTCTTGTCCTTGTTGCTAGAGGTTTTTCCTTAAGCTTTGAGCGTGAGAGACCATGAAATTTTTAAGTTGCCGTTGCTAGTTATGCAGCTACCAATCTTTAAAAGGGTATGTACGTATATCTTGGCAGTGTTGGAGTCATTAGTGAGTGATAGACATTTAACGTTATTGCTTACAAAATACAACTCAGAAGTGACAAAGTTTTCGTCATCCGATTCCTCTTTAAACGCTTGAACTTAACGCGCAATTAACGTCCAAAAACCCTATACAGTTTTAGTTTGTGCTACAGTTTGCACAAGAAAACAAATAAGCAAAAAACTTCATATTAACATTTGTTCATTTATTGATTGCAGACCTACACTAAACAACCCAGATCTTTTGCGGACACTGGTAAACTTGTTAGCTTCCGACCTAGCAATGTCTGTAAGTCATTCTGGACACATGTATGCAATGATGCTGGCATCAAGCTCTCTCTGTCCGGCTTCTGGTCTTGTTGAGCAGTTTGGAGGTCTCTCTCAGGTAAGGCTTAGATACTGACGCATTAGCGAGTGAGTCAAACTCTTTTATCCAGTTATAGAAATTATATGGTGTGAGCATTCAATTAAAACTTTTTCAGCAGTACTTTCAAATGGTATTACTCTATTTGACAGTTTTTTTTCGATATAACTTGCACGTTACAAGTGGTGAATGCAGTCTAGCTTTTAGACTGCATGTTGATCTAAGCAACTGCAAGTCATTGCCAATTAGTGTGGAATATTTCTTGGGCCCAGATATGATATGAGAATTCTGAGAAAAATGCTCTGCGGTGAAGAGGTCTTAACACACGACTGTGCGACACTTATTTGCGTATACTCTTATTTCAGGTCTTATTTATGAAGAACTTAGCTGAAATGGAGGATTTGACGCCTGTTATAGAGAAATTCAGCACCATTGCAGTACAAGTCCTGGAGGGAACACAGTTCAGGTGAAACAACAAAAAAAAACTGCGAAAATTTTTACAGGGATGAGGAACACTGAAAAACTGTTAATCAATCGGGAAATTCAACCAATTTTCTTAAGAATGAGTGGGAAAACGTTGCATTTTTATCCGGGCCTTAGGCTAATGTTTGAAACGCAGGACTTTATTAACAAGCAGCAATAGTTTTGGAATATTTCGTAATGATACAGGCGTTCACTAGTAACTTCGATGAACTGACCCAAATACCTAGAAACCAACATAATTACGTCATTGTTTTGTATCATCAATGTCATCACCATCATTTTAATAGGCTGATTTCTCACCATTTTTTACTGTAGAGCATATCCGTATCCGAGTTCCCCCAATGCAAGGCTATTGTCTCTGGTTGGGGTTCAGTAAACACCATTCTATGCATGAGCCAAACTGAAATTAATTTATTAAGAGCAGAAATGCTGGACATTACTTTAACCGCGTTTAGGTGATTAAATTAAGATTACTTTAGGCGAACTTTGCGGCGAACTTGATGGGCGAAATTGATTTATTTCTGTCGAAATTAAACTAGCTGACGATTAAGTTCAGTTTATGAACATTTCGGCTTTTAACCCAAACCGACCGTGTTATTTTTCTCGTTCCGCCTTCTTTGCTGACTGAGTTTTTGTCGTAGGTGCGCTGTGAACACTACAGCTGAAGGCCGAGAGGCGGTAGAAACTGCTTTAGAAGGCTTCTGTGATTCTCTACCCAGTAGCCTTTACGAAGAATCATCTCACGTAAAGGTATATTTCAGTTTAAACGCTGGCTTTCAATATGTGATGACCTTAGTGTTGCATTGCTACTTCGTGAATGGGTATCAAACCCTCGCCCCAGTTTGTCAACATTTGAAGCTGCACCAACCTACACCCCCCGTAAGTGGACACATAGTTCGGTTTCAAAAAGTCTGAACTGGCCGGCCAGACCGTTCATTTTGAAAATGAAATACTAGTCCTTTCTAGTAGGCATGTCCCGATTGCGCTGGAAAACTCGCCAAAAAGTGCTCAAATAGAGCTCGAATTTTTGAAAAAGTGCTTGAAATTTCTTAATAGTGCTTGAAAGTTTCTTGTAGTTTTTAATTATTTCCTAGCAGAAGTTCGTAATTTTCTTAGTTTTATCAAAGCTTTAACCCTCGATTTTCTAACAGGTGACCAAACTAGAAGTGAAACATCAGTGCCAGTTTTTTTTTCAAAATCTACTGTTTTCATAGTTGCGTGACGACACTAAAAACGGCTGTGTAGCAGACTACTGTTTTCACGGTTAAAAGGATAATTGTGCATTTTCATGGCAACAGTCAGGCGACAAGGTGGAATTATTCAAATTCATGATAATAGAATTACTTGGCTTACTGAAAACGTTTCGAAGACCAAATATTACATTAAACATATGGAATATTGTAAAAAAAAGTGCTCACAGTAAATGTTGCCTAAAAAGCGAAAAAATGGTCAAATTCTGCTCAAAACTCAAGAAGTGCTTAAGAGTGCTGGAAATGTAAAATAGTGCTCCAAATTCGAAAAAGTGCCGAAAAAGTGCCCAGCGCAATCAGCACTTGCCTACTTTCTAGACATTTTTTACTCAAACCCATCACTGCCTTGCATACCTTTCTTGAATAAACTAGCCTGCGTAGCAAGCGTTTCCTTGCGAGGTTCGTCTAGAAAGCTACTCCATTGGAAACGCTTGCTACGCAGGCTATGAATAAACTGATCTGGCTGGATGGTCCTGATTAATAGTCAAATTCTCTAAACGACTGGACTTGTCTGGCCGGACAAATCTGACAAATTGTAAGCACTGTAATTTATTGGATGAGCTACAGTGTTAATGTATGTTCATTAAAATCTCTCTAGTTGGTTTTACAACCTCCACCTTTATCCGCTCACTTTTCTCGTGTGATGAAGCATAGATGTATATATTTGAATCACTGCCCTCGCAACGTATGTTCAAAGTCATTGTGTCCTACCCTCAGAAATCACATGACGTTGCATTGCGTAATAATATTTTTTTAAAAACAACCACCTTTTGACTTTAACCTTCAGAACCCAGACTTCAAGCCAACTGCTGCCAAGACCCATTTTGAGGTGCCTTTCCCGGTGAATTACATCAGTAGATGCCTTCCTACTGTACCATATACACATGAGGACTTCCCTAAGTAAGTTTATTGTCTGGTGTTTGGTGGGTTATAATCATCTCCGACGACTGCATGATCTCAATAGGACTTTTGCAGTAGTTGGTCAGATGATTAACTTCCTGTCAAAAACAGTTCTCTTTGAAAAAATGATGTAAGCAGGAGCTGATAGAGCATATTCAAATTAGAGTGTCTGTTACCAAAGCCACCGAACCGTTTTCATGTTTACAGGAAGTTGATCACGTGACCAACTATTGGAAAAGGCCTATTTCATTTTGCAAAATATGAGAAAAACTATTCTGTGCTAGAGTGCTGCTATAGTTGTTTTGTTTGAATGGTTCAGTACACCATGCCATCTTATCAACAAGTGCAATTAGTTGTTTCACAGTGAATATCTCACTTGACTCTGGGAATAGCAGGGTCAAACAATAAGTCTATCATTACTAACCTACAAGTAACCGCCACCTGGTTAGCTCTATTGGATAAGCCCCTGTCTGCTGAGCGGAAGGTCACGGGCTTAAGCCCCGGCCCCACCAACACGCAGGGTCTTAAAATTACTGAGGAGAATGTGCTGCCTTTGTTGTGACATCTACAAATGGGTAGACATTCCAGTCTACTCGGATAAGGACGATAAACAGTGGGCCCCGTCTCACAGCTCTCTCACTGTTCTGATTCTTGTGGGACGTAAAAGAACCCACACTGCTGTTCGCAAAGAGTAGGGGGCGTAGACCCCAGCGGTGTGGTACAACCTTTCATGGGCTGGGTGCGTAATGAAGGGGTTGATATCAATTGGGACGCAAGACCTGTTTCATCCCCTGTCATCGTGTTGAGTCACCGTGGCGAATTCAATAAAGTAATGTAAGTACAGTTAAACCTTGACGCGGACACAAAGTGGACGGAGCACTCAACGGATGATCTTTAGATTTAAGGATTGTAAGAAGTTTGGTTTCTTTAGGAACAAGAGAGCTCTCCGTAGTAGAGAGAAGTGTTCGTTTGGAGAGGTTCGACTATATAACTGTATTGCAGAATTCTTTTTCCTTGATTACTTTCAAGTGATATGTTTTGTTTTCGTTTTCTGTGTTTGCTTTTATTAATTTATAGTTCTTTTAATGGTCTCTTTCAGATTAAGAATCCTGGCTAAAATGCTTTCGGCAAATTTTCTGCACCGCGAAATAAGGTATTTTAGAAACGCGGTCATTTAAAACAACAGAGCTTTTAGAATATATCTCTTGAAGTTGTTTTACTTTTTAGCTTCTATCGCGATCCAAAATATTCGTTGACTGCCTATTAAACCAGCGCAGCAACCTCTATAATAAGCTACCATGAATTATTTCACTGGAGGTATGATCAGTCTCTTAACGGGACGGCGTCACGGCAGTTTAGTCACTTTAGTCAGCTCAGTTTTCCCTGTCACTCGATATGAAACTTAACTTAATAAAGAAATAACTTGTAAGACAAATATAAATATGCCTTCCGAGTGCGAGTGTTGCAATTCAAGGTTACAAAAACAGAGTTAAACTTTCTGAACCTATCAAGCTGACTATTTTTTAAAAATCCAAACTGTTTAGAGGACCGCACGTTTATCAGCTTCCTGCTTTGTATCGGGCGTTTTAACTAACCATTTCACTTGCTTTCTAGAGAAAAAGGTGGAGCTTATGGCAGTGGGGCGAAAATTGGTGGTGGGATATTCTCCTTCTATTCTTACAGGTAACAATCAGCGCGTTATCCCCTTATGACCAAGCTTGCTCGGTAAGGATGGATGGATGTTACCCGCGATTTGATGAAGACGGAAAAAATCGATACCCAGCCATCTTGACCGAACAGGCTTAGTCATTAATGGATTTATTATATCTCCATAAGAAAAAGTTTTCTTGACCAAGGGGGAAATCTAAATCTCGAGAGGCCCTGAAAAGCACATCTCGCCCGCTCGAGTACCGAATCAAAACATTCGCTTCATTTCAATCAACCACTTGCAGAGCCGGGCATTTAGTAATTTTCCTTTTTTGAACCTCTTATAGAACCGTTTGTGCCAGTGAAAATACCCTAAAAGTGTCCTGTTGTTGGTAAATAGCAGTGCATGAAATGTGTCGTCTGAACAGGTAGAAAGAAATTGGCCAAGGGTTAATCATTGCTCTTTAAATAAACGTTGGAATTTGTCGTTAGAGATCTTTTACGCTGGACTGTTACAATTTAAACTAACTTCTTTACTGAGATGAAAGAGATGTAACACCCCACGTTTAGGGTCGCGGTGTTGTCTCCAATGCTTGCCCTCTGCATAACACCTTTGCATCAAACTTGGTATCAAACCTCGCACTTTTCTTCGTAGATATTAGGTTAAATCTCGCATGGGAAGACTTGAATTTCAATTTACTTTTGCCAGGGATCCTAACTTTGAAGAAACTTTATCGGCGTTTGAACACTCCGTCCAGTGGGCGGCTGAGGGAAAGTTTACGGAACAAGACATCGAGGAAGCTAAGATTTCTGTGTTGGCGCAAGTAAGTTAGGCGTATACTGCATTTGCATAACTATTCCTTGGGTACTTACCATTTACATGGGGAAACCGGAAATTCCAGTAGGAAAATTGAATGGTTCATGCCATTTTGTTTGTGAAGCTTCTGAAAATATGGGCTGTGATTTGAGGCGAAGCTGATTTGGATATACTTTGTAGAGGGTGCCATCACGTCAAATTTTATTTTTTTATGTTTTTTTTATGCACAATTACTAAGCACCCCTGTTTTCTTGTATAAAATGCTGAGTAGCTCGCCGAATCCAGTTCAGTACAAGTAACGAAAACGCTCGTGGCCTCAAGATTTTAGTAACCTGTCACGAGTAAAACGGTAAGTCACCACCGTCTGGACAAAGCCAAAAATGGCGTCAAATGTTTTTCTGTGGTAGATCTTGTTTCTGGTCGTTATTTACGTATTTATGACTGATCGTACCTCTTTGTTACCGCTTGTAAGGTTCGGTCAACAAGCGCAAAGCTTTACTTTAACACAAAATCTCTTTTGAACTCCATGCTACTGATATCGCTCCTTTAAGCGGTCAGCTGTGGTTGCAGATCTTATTTTTTCGTTGATCTCCATACAGAGAAGTTAAAAAATGTTACGTCCACTTGCGAGTTGGCAGAGGGAAAGTGGAGAGGTTCGGGGGGAGGGGGGGAGGGTAGGGGGAGGAATTCCAAGTAAATGCAAGTGAATGGTGATCTCATACACAGACATTTCCTTTTGATAAGAGCTCCAGTAACTGAACAGTCGTTGCCTGTTTTTCTCTTTCTTCTTTTTAGATTGACCGGCCAGTATCTCCTAGTAACCGAGGTATGCTATACTTCACTCAAGGCGTGACAGATGACATGCGGCAGAAGCAAAAAGACCAGCTTTTTGGTGTAACCAGGGAAGACCTTATTCACGTGGCACGCACGTGAGTATCGTTTGTTTTCGAAGCGCTCGCTGGCACCAGTCTTTTTCTTACTTCGTCTTCTTCCCATTCTTTGCTTTTGATTTGCGGATCTCTAAGGGCGTCATTGATAATACTGAACAATTGCTTATTAGATGAGCCCGCCTTTTTGGTGCACTATTTCTGCCATCTATCGGAAGTTTGACTTCTCTTGCACATGACAAATTTATTTTCTGCTTAGGTACCTAGCCTCCTCAGATATCCCGAACTCGATTGCGGTGCTGGGGCCTGGAAACAAAATAACAGCCAGAGACAGCTCATGGACAATAAGAAGAGAGAGCCTAACATGAAATCATTGCTCCAGTGTTAAAGCCATGCTGCCGGGGCTGACGGCATTACAAGCGGATCTCAGTGTGCAGGGTCCAGTTATCCATTAGTGCTATTTCGTGGATAAATCTCTATCCAGTGGATAACACAGTTGACTTTGTTACCGCCTCTCCACAGCATAGTAATTTGTCAGGCCCCAGTTGTTCAAAACGAAAGGAGAATAACGTTATATATCTACTGGATAAATCTCAATCCACAAGATAACACTATTGGTTTCCTTAATACTTATCCGTTAAATAGTGATTTATCCGAAATATGGGGCTATTCAACGCTTGAACAAACGGGGCTTGCCTGGTGAATAGCGTCGTCTATCTTTTAAAGGACCAGGGCCAGACCATTTAAGGTCATTGTCTAACGATTTCAGCAGTGTTTGAAGGCTTTCTTCTAGAACAAAACTGCGTCGACAACTTAGGGATAGACTGTCAAGCTACATCTTATGCAAAAAGCATAACATGGCAAAAAAAACTACTCATTTTAACCCGGTTTTAATTTTGCAAGGTTACTTGAGCCCTATATAAAGACTAGTCTCGCAGCTTCACTTTGTGCCGCTGACTACTATTTTAACCCAGTTTCAACAGAGCGTGCTTTATGGGTGGTGTGACGCATGGTTCAACTTTTAAGAATCAGAACTGCCTGCTCCTTGTTTCACGCAACGAATAGTGATTTCACCCCCAACTAATATGCTTGCAATGGAAAAGCAATGTTATTGAACGACACGCAGTCAACCACCATTTCCGGGTTTTCTTTGATTGCAATGTGTTTTTAGGGTTTTAAAACAACGTAGACAAATTGTGGCAGAACTCCTTTAATCATCCTTGAACGGTGTAGAAGGAGGATTCTTTGTAGGAATACGGTTGCCTTAAAGCACCTCCCACCACGGTATATGCTGTTAAAGGCAGTAGTAATATACAGGTGCTTAGCCAGTCCATAGACTTGTAGGCCCGGGCTTACAAATGTTTGGTTTGATCACTGTATCGCTTGTAATAAATTATGCGTTGTTAGGGTGAGGTAAAAAGCTTAAGAGCTCAAAGTGTTGGTGAGGTCAGTGCGTGCTAGTCATAAGTGCAATTTTCGGGATATGTGGAAATGAAAGTCAGCCAGGCCTACAACTAGTCGAAAAGCCGGCTACGCCCCTGATATAGTCTACGCGGACACCGGTCTGGATTCCCAGTTACCGGAAGTTGGAAAATTTCAAGCACTTCAAAGAGTAAAGTAAGGCAAAAAAATTGATAAACGCTAACTGTTGACGCATATAAAGAATTTCAGAAATACACATTCTAGGTGCCGTTCGCTTGTTACCTTTTAGTTAAAACAACTATTGAAGATAAACTCTAGCCAATACTAATTTTGTTATACTCTGTCCTGTCCAATTTGCATTTTGCCCTTTTTCATAAAATCACAAGTACAGGCCTCGCTGAACTTTATAACGTAATTGTTTTGCAAATTGTAAAATACTGACAGATGTAGTTTTAATGCCCATACTGAAAAACACATTTATTGGGGGTGAAGAAACAAATGTCCGACTTCAAATTCCGCTATGTTGGGCTGCCTGTATATCATTAGGGATAGTCGCTGTTCACATTTACCACGATTTCCGAGCTCGATGCTAACCTGGCAAAACAGCCAACATTCCACAACCCCACTACTGGTTTTCCGCGAAACACATATCATCTTGGGAACGACTGCAGAAACTCCATACTGATGACGTGTCACTACCCAAATCTGGGTAGTTCTTCTGATTGGTTGAAGCAAAATAGACCAATCAGAAGCACTACTCAGATCTGGGTAGCGACACCTCATCAGTGTGGAATTTCTGCAGTCGTTTCTCTGACGTCATTTCGCGAGGAAACCAATGGTGGCGTCTCAAAATGTCGGCTGTTTCCTGAGGCTAGTTCAAGACGGAATTACATTTTGTTCCTTTATACGTGGTTGGCAAGAAAGAGATTGAACTTCGCTGAAATGTGGCAGGTAGCGGTAGTAAAAGGCATGTTCAATATTCAATGTGCAGATCGCGCTAGAAAGTACTTTTTTGATTGGTAAGTTTAGTACGTTTTCTCACCAAACTAGCTTTCTAGAACTGCAACACCCTCAGCGAGGCCTTCTGTTGTGGGGTGAGCACAGCCAAGCATTTTCCCACCACTGCTGAAGGTGACAGCAGCGCCAAATCCAGCCACTTCTTGTGCCGTTTGAGAATCCACCTCGGTAATCTGCTGCCCAAATTCCTCTACCTCGCGTAAAACATTCTCGTCGAACGCAAACTTTTCCACTTGGATATCCTGCTGAAAAGAGTGAGGGCTAGAAACAAGAAATATAGGCGATTCGAGGGCTGCCTTCGGACTCATTCCACTGTCCAAAATGTTTGTCAAGTACTGTGGGATAGAGAGTGCATGTGATGGACCCGTACAGGCCACAGCTAGCACTGGTATCAGGCCAGTATGGAAAGAGGGCTCCCCCCTTTCCTCTGAAATGACTTGTGTCTCCTGGGGTTCAGGGATACCCCCATGAGGAAACTCTCTCGAGTTGCTTTCCCTCAGCGCCTCCTTTAAAGACTCTTCTTCCTCCACCGCTTGTTCGTCTTCGTTTTCCTCCAGTTCATTTTCTTCGTCGTCGTCTTGTTTGATAAGAGAATTTATGGAAGCAACGAGTCGCTCCTTTTCGTGATGAGGTGTTTGTGGCACTGCGTTTATAGGATTTGAATGCCCTTGTGGAACGGTAGGATGTGGTTTTGTGATTTCTCTGTCTTTTGTCGGTGTTAAGTATTCTCCATGAACAGAAGACTTGGATGAAGGTTTTTCCTCATCACCAGGCTGTTCTTCATATATAACTGATTTTACACCAATATGATCTTGGACGCCTTCGTTAGCTTCTTCAAAATTTTCCTCAGCCCTGGCAGATGATAGGTGGTTCAGATGAGATCTGACCCGGTTATGCGTTTTGAGGATCACTAGTTTCTGTGGCAGTTCTACTCTCGTGTATTCACGATGTTTTAAGCCCCTCCGTTTGTCCGCAAGTCTCTTGTTGTGCTTTTTAGTTACAGCGACGTCACGTCTGAGCCTTCGACCAAATTCATCGAGGCCACGGAACTCTTCCTCGAAGACAATCACAGGCTGCAGTCCTGAAGGGACTCTCCTTTTGTTTCCCATTTCTTTCAGTAAAGACTTCAGTACGATTCCTGGGCTAGGAAGACTCACGCCCTGCACAAATAATCCTGAGCCCCACAGACTGCTGTCTGTGCCATGCACCAAAGAGCACACATTGCCACCTCTGTCTACTACAACTACTCCAGAAGATCCGTGGTCCTGACCTTCCACATCCATCTCAACGCTTGTCAGCATTTCTCGCATTAGCTCATTTATTTCTTTCATGCGCTCTATAGAGCCAATTTTGTCCCACAAGTCCTCTGCTGGTTCTATTAGCCCTCGATGTGAATTGGACAAATGAATGCCAAGGTGTTCCTTGAGAAGGTGCTTTCCATTTGGAACAAAGTGAGCGAAAAATGAAATGAAAGAGCTGAACCGAGTGACAGAAGCAAGCCAAAAAAGCTTCGTAACATTGCTCAGGTACGAGTCTGTCGAACCGCCAATTCCTGCCAACTCCAACAAGTTCATTTTCTCCAAAATCTCAGCGCCACCCCATCCTGCGCCTGACGTCAGCACGTGATACCCCTGGTATTGTGTGCTGGCGGGCTCCGGTGACGTCACTTGATATTCAGTCATGTCCTCCATGGTGATGTAACCCTCTTGGCTTTGAACCATCTCTACCATATCCTCTGCCCAGGTTCCTTTATAAAAATAGTCCCTGCCGTACTTGGAGAGACGCTTGAGGAACTTCGCCAGTTTAGGTTGTCTGAATTGTTCGCCCGCACTGTAGAGCTGCTTTGTTTTAGGATTGGTAAACATCTGCTTGCCTGCAACCAAATGACAGAATTATAGGTTAAAATGGCTAACTTCTCCCACATTTTATATAGAACTTGCGAAGTGATGGGAAGCTTATTCGTCACAAGGGTTTTGGAAAATTTATCTTTAAACATGCAGCAATCTGAGGCAATTTTAATTGTAAATTGTTTATTGCTAGGTTTTTATGAGGTGATTCGTGTTTTTTGTTATCTTTAAATTTGGAATGGGATGGACTCACATACATATGGCAGAGCACGCTGCTGAGTCATCCCCAGTTGTGTCATTTTGTCTCATATATTAACTTGGGAAGCGCGTTGAAAGATAAGATGTGCGCGGGAGAGGGGGATATAGGGACGTGGGGGAAGGGGAGACACCCGAGTTACTCTTGTTTTAACATCAGCTTTTTGTTGGTGCTTTCAATTCATTCCTTTTTACAACTTGACAAATTTGGCCTAGAGAGTCGAAAGAAGAAAACATGCTTATGCTTGACGACAGAGCAAAATGTGACCCAAACCAGATAGTCAACCTTTGCTCCGTTTTCTCAACTACTTAGCGATGACCTTTAACATGCGTTGTAGAATTAGTGTGTCCTTAACAGAATATGATAAATGCATGATTGAGGAACGAATTCTGGTACCTTCCTTGGTTCGAAGAAGGCTTCTTGGATTATAGTTCTTCTTAATGTTCTCCGCTAAGTGAGAAGGAAGTTTAAAACCCTTTTGAGAAAAGTACTTTGCAGGTTCCAAAAGCTTGGACAGTGGAAGCCTCCCATACTTCTCCGAAGCAGTAGACACGGCTGCTATGAATCCTGGGACTAGAACCGAGGCACCATTGCTGCGGTCCGAATGATGTTCAGGCATCTGAGCCAGGTCTACGTAGTAAGGCTTGTTCCAGCCCCCATCAATGTTGTAAGTGTCACCCGTTGAGCTGTCATGGTATAGAATGTTGGCTACACCAGCAAACGACACGTGAGAACCTGCCCCCAAGACGATCTCTGAAGAAAAAAAAAAGGTGTCCTCGAATTAGCTCGAGTCATCCAGTCCCAGCTATACAGAGACAGGAATGGATCCTGACAGAGATGAAAAACCGTCTTACGTCTCAACTGGACTTACTAGTGAGTACGAGTTCATACGATCAAATCTAGCCCTCGGCAAAAAAATAGGTGACTTACAGCCAAGTTTTGGAACATTACGTCCTTAGGGGATCACGTGAGATTGCGCGACCTGCCAGCTCAGCACAATGTCCTCAATGAGTTCTCGCTCTGCGAGGCGATCGAATTAAACAAATTGCGGAAATTCAAGCAGGTATCACTGTTGAAAAGGAAAAGTATTAAAAATGTCTCTCTAGGGAAAAGTGTTATTGTCTATTTTTTTTTTATTTATTTAGTTTTTACAAAGTACTCTCAGCATCGCTAACAGTCTTGCTTAAACTCGATACAAAGTAAAATCCCTTAAAGTTAAGAGCCTCTGAGTGCCTGAGTGTGCGTCGGTGAGTTTTGAAAATTAATTCCACTAACGTTTATCTTAGTTCCCTTTAAGTATGAATGATAAGGTGCGATTACAAAGTTTAATTGATTTTCCCTTATCATCAAATTTTGCCCCACGTAGACCTGAGGGGGCACAACCAGCGTCAATCTACACAGCTTAATTAGATTCTGAGAGACGTGACTTTGAGTTTATAAGCATGGTACTATTTGTGACTTACTTCGTCACTTGTCTTTAGTTCTGACCACGATCATCAGCGAGCCCTATTGAGTAATCTTGGCTAAAATTGTTCAGGTTTTATACAAAAGTCAAACAGTGCAAAGAAACACACACTGATTGTATAAGTTATATAACAAAGTGCTTTTTCGATAAAGAAAGTATTTTCGTGATAAGGTGATTACTTTTTGAGGAGCGCATCCTTTCAGTCAGCTGGTCCACTCGAAAGGCATAAACTAAATATCGGATTATGGTCTTATCTATAGAACCTTATAGGAAGTGGTGCAAAAGAACACTTTTTTTTCAAGAGCTTAAAATTTTTTTTCTGGGATTTTAAGCGGCCGTCTTATACGGCAAGACGCGTTCAATAACAAATGGTTATTTTCTTTTCTGGTAAAATTATTTTTGGCTTCCACTCAAAACATGAAAACAATTTAGACCGGACTCTGGGAAACTATTAATTGGTTCAACTTTAAGCCGAATGCATCCACTTGATGGATGTAGGACACCCTAAGCTGTCTCTTATCTCTGCTTTGCAGTCTATCCCCTATATCGGGACCCCACAGTAAAAAGAAATTCGCGAACTTTAATGATCCTCCGAGCAAGCAGGTGTAACCACTAGGCACTCCGGCTCATCAATGCCATGTCGCGGACCATCAGAGTTGTTGAATGATGGTATTATTGTGTAAGGAAACAACGGTCCCGGGGGGTGGACTCCGCATATGAAAGGGGCGGGGATGCTAGTCGTCTCGCTTAGGGGTGTAAATTTCAGATTTTGGTCTCACTTAGGGTGTTCTGGGCAAAGCGCCATCATATTTAGCCGTGAAGGTCTTGTTTAGGGTTGCACGCGAAAAAATATAAAAATGTAAGTATATATTGTCTGTGTTTTAACATGGTCTCTTTTAGGGGTCTAAAAAAGCTTGGGCCACGCCCCGATCGGTCTCCTTTAGGGGTTTAATTCAAAATTTCCAACGAGCATCCCCACCCCTTTCATATGCGGAGTCTCTCCCCCCGCGACAATGGTCAGCCTGTAAACATTTGCAAGTTTTAATCAACAAATCATCAGCAGTGAACATGAGAGAAATTTGCTTTCTCGATACCGAAGAAACGATGCGAACCTCTCAGTATCTGCGTAAAACGTGGGAAGCTCCTTGGTCAGGTTGTATTTTAGCGAGTCGGACAACGATGAAGATGGTGTGCGTGAAAGTAAAATAGCCGTTTTTGAAACTCACAAGGCGCAGTAAAAAACTTATAATAATTTTCCTTTTTGTCGTTTGGAGTGCTTGATATGCACAATTCGATTTAAATTTCTTTTAAAAAGCTTAGAAGTCACGTAAGAAACAAGGAGCATTTGGTCAGATCTTCTTCTTTTGTTTCCAGGTAAGAGAACTGAAACTATACTTGGAAACTTTAACTTCGGCAGAGAACCGTATCAGCAACTTACATATCCAGTCACTATAAAGTCTCACTGTGATGGCCGTGTGCAAAAAAATTGGCAAAGACACTAGTATCCATCTTCGGTTCGTACACTGAATGGCATCATAAATATTGCAATTTACCATAATATTGCTCCTCGGCTTTGGTGATTTTTTATATAGAATATCAATCAGGAAGATTGAAAGGTGATGTATAACAAGAAACCGAGAAGCGAAAACGGTTGAGACATTTGCAAAATAAAACTTTTGTAGTGCAATGCATCTTAGGAGTACTAGGTATTCTCTCCCGTCCTCCCCTCGCCTATTAGATTTAAGCTGATACAGGGGCATAGAATAGTGTATGATCTGATTAACCCCACTTTTGATCTAATGATATGTTATAGTGTCTCGAAAACGTTTTAGACTAGCTCTGGCGAGCAATGCTTTCCTTGCACATTCTTTATTCCCGCAACAAAAAAAGAAAATTGACTCATGCAAAGGTTGTGGCTCGGATAGGCCTCGATAAGGTCAACTGAGCAGCCTGGAATGTGTTCACATAGGATCACGTCTCAAAGATTCTGATAGAATTGATACTGAGCTAAAACAGAGACACTCACAGATACCAAGTTAAAATACAATCATAGGGCACACAAAAGCATACTGAGCAGCAGGGAATCCTGAAAAACAGTAACAGATACTCGCTAACACGAATCGTAGCTTATTGTTTTGCAAACTGGTTATTCAGATAAAGGGAAGATAATTTTTATCAAAAGATACACATTTGCTTATCGTTGGATTGCGACACCCAGCCGGACGTGCAGTTCTTGGTGAACTGAGTACGACGTGTATTTCACTTATTTATTTCTCCAATTTTGTTCCATTCTAGAAAAAACGAAGTTAAAATGTCAAACGTATTAAAAACATTTTACAACTTCTCCGGAAAAATATCCACGAAGCGTACTGATTAGCGAACGATTTATTTATATATTTTTTCTTTTTTAAATTTGGTTTAGAAAGCCGAAACAGAAGTAATTCAGTTATAACTTTTTGCCCAGGTGAATCACTTGAATACTTGCAGTAAGTTTAATTTTCTTTTGTCAGTTTGAAATGTTAACAACTTGAAGACTTGTTATGCCATTTCCTTTTTTCCTATATATGGCCTATCTTATCTCAAAAATTAAACAAATTTGACATCTCTGGTACATCTGTTTTGAGATAAAAAGAGAAATTATCTTTTTTAATGTTTAGAAATATTTTTTGTTTAGGAAACTTAGTCAGCCGGTAACGGATTTATTCCAAGAGGGCGAGATATATCACAAGCTACAAAAAACAAACAAACAAACAAACAGCAATATAAATCTACGTAGAGTTGTACGACAATTAAAATGATAAAAACCAAGAGCTGAATGAGTTCTTCGCGTAGGTCACTAAATCTTAGATATTTTCGTGCACTCGCATTTTTAAAGTTAGACAATTTACAATTTGATTTAGAACACGAAAAACCGGACACAGACGCATTTGGGACTTAGTATCCCGCCCCTGAAAAAGCAAAATAACCTTCCGATCTTGTCAAAATAAACCACTTAAAAAGTGTCAACTAACTACGATCGGTGACACAAAAAGAGTTTACTGTCTTAAATATCTTAGAGCTTAAATCCTGGAGATCTTCATCGTTACTTGTAACCAGTTAGACTTTGTTAGACCAGGTTCCAAACTCGAAAAACCGTTGGCAGAAATCGTCAAGGAATAACTTGTTCCACAGTCTGGTAGAGTTGAATTGAAATAGCCTTTCGATCTTTTCAAAACGGTCCAATTAAAAGCAGGATCAACTGACTAAGAACTGGGTTTGAAAAGGAAATGGTATCGTTAATACTCCAACGCCGAAACAAAATCTTTAATCCTCTTCAGGTTACAGAGTGTATTAAAGACTGCATTGTCTCGTTTATTTGGTTTCTTAAGTCGTTGGCAGGAAACAGACTAACCGAAGTGCACTTGGCTTATTTTTTTATTCTAGTGATATAATTTGAATTAAGAAAGAGCTTATTGAACTGCTACAAAAAAATATTCAGGCAAGTTAAGTTTAACCCGGCCTACCTGTAAAAGCTGTTGTCAAGCAGGCATCCATTGCGTTCCCGCCTTTTTTCAGCGTCTCTACCCCCGCGTGCACAGCCAGAGGGTTGCTTGTTCCCGCCACCAAGCCTTTGCCGTCGCTGAAGGCCAGAGGCTTAGGCCGACGTCTTTGAGAATGCTGGAGCGACAGAGCTTCTAGCCTTTCAAAATCTCTTGGAAACCATGTCTTAGGAGAGAGTGAAACACTATCCGGTGGAAGAAGAGCTGCCACATTGAAAGCACATCCCAGAAAAAGAAGCCAAACAGAAGTTAGCTGAATCATAATCGACTTACTACACGCGCGGAACTCACGAGGATACTCTCGTAAACAAGGCAGTTGTTGAGTTGTTCGGTTTTATAGTCTTAAGTGGTAATTCAATAGTTGTTATTGATCCGCCGTGGTTGAAAAACAATACAACGGAATGTGACATTTGTCTGAGCGCGGTATAAACGTTTTAAACCTTGCTTTGAAGCCTTCCCGGATCTGCGCGCGCAAATCTTTTTGGCGAGCGACATACACGTGCAGCTTGTGACCTCATGACAAACGACGAGAGCCTTTGATCAGATTTCAGTTATGATGATTTGTTTAATAAACGCAAATAAACCGGAAGTGAGCAGCGAATCATATTGAGTGCTACAAATTTTTTGAATGTCAGACTCTGACACTTGGCAAATAATAACTTAAGCTCATTTTACATGTAGTGCTAGGTGCATGCTGTTTTAAAATTCCGTTTATTCACAGCGTTACGGGACATGACAGGCGCTGTAAAAGAAATTACGAATCATGCCATTTAGCAGTAGCGTCTTTAGAGTCTGTTCTAACGAGATGAGATGAAAACAGAATTGAATGGTTTAACTTCTTCGGCGGACAGAGCAAAAATGGAAGACGAATCTCGCGAGCGAGCTAATGGTTTTCTGCCCGCAGGAGTCGCTCAAGTACCAAAAGAAGAATTACAAAGATATGTTAAATGTAAACGTATCGGAAATTACCTGCTTGGAAAGACGATTGGGGAAGGATCGTTTGCGAGGGTAAAGCAAGGATTTCATGTTCTGACCGGAGAAAAGGTAAGATATATAACTTTGGCGACGCGAATATCCAGTGAATTATATTAGGTCGACTCGTGGTCAGTCCCTTGTATCATTCGAACAGTACGGCATGTTTTACCATCTCTTAATAATTCCCAGTCCTGTGAAAAGGAATGAGCTGTTTATGATTTGCCGAACTCAACATTAATACAAGGTAAAAATAAAGCGTTATCTTGCACTAACCTTGGCAACAAAAATTTGTCACATAGCTGCCAGGCTTAGCGTTTGTCGCCAATTTAATTAGAGTGCAATGTGCGTGAAAATTATTATTGGCAGTCATTATTTCATTTGTGTTCATAGCCTATGATATGGCATGTTTCACGCAATGTTTTTTGCTGTATTAAGTTATTTTTGGAAATACGTTACACGTTACTCACGCACAAGTTACCAAAACGTATTTTCTGCAAATTTGCCCTCTTCCAGCTCAAATTTCCAACTTACCTATTCGGCGCATTGACCTGCTACATAAATTAAGAAATTAAGCGATTAAAAACGTATTATCATGCGAAAAACATCCAAATTTGTTCCCAATTTTGATTTATAGTTCGCCATTTTATAAAACCAATATATCAGTCTGACATATTTCAGAGCGATTTTTCAACTTCCGTTTTTGACGGGTAGCTACTTAACCACGCTTTGAATATGCTGTTGAAGCTAACCATAAACCATTTTTCACATCAGGATTTCTGCTGCTAGTTAAAGAAGCTTTGGGAAAAAAAAACATGCGAGTAGAGAGCAAACTGAATCACCACTGTTGTAACAGAGGATTAGATAACTCCGTGGGTGATATTTTTAGTTGAGATTTTTGGCGCGCCAATCATGTTAGCCTGCCTTCGTTTATGTTATTCCAGTCGGTTTCTCTTTCAATAACAGAAAGCCATAAACTATGTACATAAAACTGTTTTATTTAAACAAAAGCATTTTACGGTGAAAGGTCTTAGATGGTGTTGACTTTCCTATTGAACAAAACTACAATTTAATAATAATTGACTTGCATACTGTACGTAATATTGGGTTTCTTCTTTTTAAAATTCCATAGGATTATTTCGCATACCTGAGTGTTTTCGCTTTCTCTTTTCGTGTGTCTTTTTGTTTTGGGCGATTTTAGCGACATAAAATTCGCTATCAAATTTAATTAAAAACAGCGGAAAATTGTGCAACTGCGGAAGAGTTGTTCAGGATCTATATAATGATATTATTTCATTCCCTGTATTCTGTATTGGATGTGGTGGAATGAGGAAAATATCATTTCCGATCATTTCTGATCGTTGAGCAATTTATTTATCTGAGTGATCGCAACAACTTTGTTGTCATGTAGCAAGAACATGGCGATGCTTCGTAAAGATTATCTAATTCAAGCAACCCCATTGCAACAGTCTGGACTATTGAAAAGTGTTTATGTTCTTTCTAAAACATCGTAAATAAAAATAACAAAAAACGAAGAAAATATAGAAATATAATGGTAATCATATTAACAGTAATTTAAAACCCTAGGGGACGTTTTAAGTAAGAAAATGTTCCAACTATTACAAGTTTAACACGTTTGAACTCATCAAAAACTTTGACAGGTCGACTGAATACTTGTTAGCACTGAAAGCTGAGTTCTACCGGGCCTGTCTGGAAGCTGTTTGATATTGCCCCTCTTTTTGTACCGTTCAAAGCGATACATGATCGTACTAAAAGTAAATTCAACAATGTTGTTCTTCTCAAGAGCTTTTAGGCTTTATAAACGGCATACGAATTCTCTTACGTACTCTAGGGCTTAGGAATTTACCGAGCTTCGCGCAGTTAGTAGAAATTTTATGTCAGTTATGGCTCTAACTCGCCTCGGTACTCAATTTATGTGATCATGTAGAGTATATATTGCGATATGCGGTTTCAAGCTGAGGTTGTGAGTATTGAAATGTTAGGATTCCACTCATTCTCAATACCATGGAGTACTGCAAATGTACGTGCACTTAATATACGTCCTCTGGGAGCAATTACATTAAAAAGTGTTGAAGGAACTTTTTTATGAGGACTTTCACGATCTTCTTCAGCAAAAGCGGAATAGGGCTTATTCTTCTTTTACTGCTTTTATTCGTCACGAAGTTAACGTGAATTTTCTCTCTCACTATCGACGCCGCACCTTAGTTTTATAGTTGACCAGCAACCCTTACCACCTGTGGTGACCAGCAAACTTTACAGACACCCTCATAACCCTATTCAGACCGGGGGAGTTTTGAGGTGCCCCCTCGCTATAAAGCTGAATAACTTCAAAACCGTTCAAGCTAGGACCAAATTTTCCTAAAATTTTTCTGGGAACATTTTAATGTCGTTGTGACGTGTAGGTCAATATTTATGTTACCATGGTAACCGAGTTTTGACAGCCATGATTTTCAAAATTTGCATTTTCTCTTAAAGTATGTGTTATTTCTATTTTACTGATTGAATTATTAAATTAAACTTAATTTAACTTTAATCATCAAAGTTATTGTAACTTTTAATGAAATCCAGGCTTGTTAGTGACTAGTTTGCGAAAAAACATGAGCTTAATATGACCAAAGGGCAGATGCTGAAATAAATTTTTAACAGTGTTCATTTCTCTCAAAATTTGACATTTTGCTAATTTTTTGCTTCCTAAGCATCCCTTAATTTATACCTCGATTTATACTAGTTTTAAGTAACATAGAACACATTTAAATAATTCAAAATGGCAGCAGAGTGTATCAACCTCGCCGTCAAGTATATTACTGAGGGTAATGCAGGGTTGAAACTTAACAAAAATGAGCTAAAACGGTTTTGTGAGTTTGCTACCAAAGAAACTCACTTCCTATTCAAAGGTGCTTTCTACGACCAGGTGGATGGTGTAGCCATGGGCTCCCCCTTGTCCCTGTTCTCCCAATCTCTTATATCTTAAATTAATAAGAAACATCAACTGCATGGATCTACTCAGGAACAGCTAAGAATCGTTAGAAACAAAGATAGAAGTAATTTCCTGTAAATTTTCGGCCAAAAGTCAAGGTAAGGGTGAATCATGGTTGAAACATAAAACCATGCAATATCCTCATGTGTAAACACTGAGCTTTTACGCGTAAAAAGCGTGCAATCACAAATCACTTGTTTCACACTGAACTCGTGACAGGAGAAGTAACTGTTGAGCAAAGTGAGGTGACCAGGTTAACGGTATAAGAGCAGTGAAATAACAGAATTAAACAGCTAAAATAAATTGATCAGAATGATTAAACTAACTTGAAGCGATCGCCTCGAGTGGTTAACGCAATCCTTTCTTTCACCATTTTCCTAAAAAAAATACAAGGGGAATGAACTGGAACGCAAGTATCTTTTTCAAGTCAGGAGAGGTTTTGGATTGATCAGCATCAGTTATTCTGAGAGAACTAAGCACTGCAAGGGGAGTGTCAACTTATTCTTTTCTGCAACAATTCCCCGCGATTGCATGGTCACGTAAGATATGTTTCACTTGAAATAAGTCCCAAACACCAGATAAAGCTCTCGTTACAATTTCTCATTCAAAGCAAATGCACTTCAGCAAAATTTATCTTGAGTCTCCTGTAGCTCAGTGGTAGGGCATCTGGATTACAATGGAGGTCAAAAGTGTTGGGACCTTTCCAGTGATATTAGTAAAACTAGCGACCCCTCCCCTCCCACTTTCAAAGTTCAATTTCGAGCACGATGGGTGGAAATGAGTACTTTTTTTGGCCACGACATTGCTTGGGGGAGTGGGGGGACGACGGGATGAGCCCAAAGTACATCGAAAAATTGTCATTAGGAGCAGAGGCTATCTAACACGCTTTTTCACACAGTCCCAAGTTCTCTTGTCCCCCATTCATACAATTCCTATATTTTATGATACGGACACCTTTTTTTATGAAACGTGAAACAGATCCTACAGACCCCAAGCTTCATAAATTTCTACCACTCTGATAATACTGACATCTCTATAATATAATGCTGACACCCCATTGTGTCACTTTGGTGTCCATATCAAGGATGTGTGACTATGGAGACAAGTCTTACTTACGTTTACATTTACTCTCCCTAAAACGGACTCCGTTTGGGGCAGGCGCGTAGTCTCCTTCCTAGATGAGGCTATTCGGTATAGGCCTTATAGCGAGAGAAAAGGGCATAAGAAGGGCTAAGCTTTGTTTAAAGCATAAGTTGCCTGTGGATAACTCTTTCCCGCGTGTTTCGTAGGTGGCTGTAAAGATCATAGATAAGAAGCAAGCGCACCAAGATAAGTACGTGGCTCGAAATATGCGTCGAGAGGCGAAAATTATGCAGATGATTCGACATCCCAATATTGTTCAGCTTCTTGAAGTAGTAGAAACAGAACACAGGTTAGTTATTTTGTAACCAGAAAGGTAAATTTCCTATTAACGAAGATATGTTGTTTCGGTTGGTTACCATTATTTATTTTACTCTTTTATGCGACTCACTCACTCACCCACACATCTTTGTTTTCGACAAAAAATTTGATCAGCATTCTTCTGCTAGAGTTTTCGGCTAGTCAGCCCCTGCATGGGCATTCACGAGGTTGATTTGCGTTACCAGGAAACTACCGAAAAAACGCTATGGACTATACATGAAGTTGTAATAACCATTACGGAAAACGATAAATATCTTATTTGTGAGTCTAATTTTAGCCCATGCCAGAATGACGGCTTCGCCGCCAAAACTCTCATACTCGCAAAAGCAATTCCGCAAGGCACACAGTACATTCAGTACCCAGTTTTAGACGCTGATGTTGCCTCAGGAGCTACTAATAGAATAGAAAAGAGACAGCGTGTTAAAAAAGAAGTGTGCCGCGCGCTTTCATATCCTGACACGCTGCTTGGAGAAAATCATTCATTCAGCCTAAGGTTATCTGCTCTTTAATGTTAGCTTGACTGGTTCGAGCTACAACAAGTGCATATCCTGTGAGCAGGCTCGCTTGAGCTTTTGTTTGAAGAAACTTTTAACGTCGGAGCCAGCAGCGTGCGAGGAAAAGTCTTCTATTCTTCACGCCGGCTTTAATTGCTGGCTCTGCACCCTCAAGGGTTAGCTTGACTGGTTTGAGCTACAACCAGTGCATATCCTGTGAGCAGGCTCGCTTGTGCTTTTGTTTGAGGAAACTTTTAACCGAATTCACACAAGTGAGCCTGCCCGAAGGCTGGCCAGTGCATTAAGGTACTGTGTATATCGCTCCAATATACAGGTATTACCTGATCACGGAGTTAGCAGCTGGGGGAGATCTTATGGATTACATCTGTTACCGCAGAAAGCTTGGTGAGGTGGAGGTTAGAAAGTTCATTCGACAAACTGTTTCTGCAGTGCATTATCTTCATCAGGGAGGGATACTTCACAGGTAAGATAGAAAGACGTGTAAAACGTCTCTATAATAGCATTTCCATGAATAGTGATAAACAACATCACAAACAAATATTGGAAACCTTCCCAACTGGCGGTAGGAAAGCCAGTTGGCCATTGACAGTATGGTCTAGGAATCGGAATTATATCGAGAAACCAATCCAGGCTGTGGTCTTTGAACGCGCCGAGAATTGAACTCAGACCTACCAATTCCAAAATCAGAGAGCTGACTAGGACACAAAGAGAATCGAGAAAAACTGCTAGGGTCAAACGTCTCTTATCAGTTTGTAGGAAGTTGCGCTTTTCCCAGGTCATTCATCGGCGTTGAAAACATCTTGCCAAGAAAAAATTGATAAGGGCAGGTGGGATGGTAAGCCCGATTTCTAACTGTTTACTGGGTACGGTTTCTGTCCGTCTTGCCTAAGATCCATCCGTAGTGCGCGAGAAAGAGCGCAGGCGCAGAAAACGACTGGTAATATGGGTATTAAGGGTAATGGAAATGTTTGTCCCGATTTCGAATCACGAGGGGTGAGCATTTTCTGTTTGATTGGGGAATGACGACGACGAGAACTGGTAACTAATAGCTACTCACGCTTACGGATGTTCCCACGAAGTCTCTGGCAAGGAAACAAGTCAGAAACGGATCAAGCAGTGAGCCGGTCAACATACGCGAACTCGCCGGCAAGCTAACACGTAGCTGCAAAAACTTTGGGGAAATAATGT
>BOPM01000265.1:353904-367318 GCA_022179025.1 Porites australiensis | reverse complement strand
ATTTCGGCTCTGCACGCATCATCAATTTCTGAGAGCCATGTCTCAGTTACTGCGAAAATATCAGCTCCAGATGATTCAACATAGGAAACCAAGTCCGCCGATTTGTTTCTCACAGACCTGGCATTCAAACTACAGAACTTTAAATAGCTTCCAACACGAAAACGTTGTTCAGGAACTATAGGAACCAAAACAGAAGTGCGAGAAGTGGTTCTATCACGGCAAGTAGTATGACTTACTCGATCAGAAATACTTACAGATATCTTCCGTCGGCCAGCTCGACATCCTCTAAACCTCAGAAGTCCATTTAGCTTTAAAACATGGAGAACTGATCCACAAACAAAACTGCGAGACGCGCGACGAATGCCAAGTAGTTCAGCACGGGTGTATGTTATATGCTTGAATTGTTTGTACCTGTAATATTACTAAAAACAATTCAAGCGTGAACACTTCTGCTGTTGTTAATCCAGCTGAAGTTTTCGATTTTTGTCATTCAAGCAGAGAACTCTCTCAACATTTGAGTAAAAATAAAAGTTTGCTTTAAGTTTTGATCAAGAAAGTAATGCCACCTGTGATGATTTTGATATACGTTGGCCAACACTAAAATTTTCCATCATCTAGTTGCCGCAGTCTGTATGGTATAATCTGTGCCATCACTTATGTTTTGCGCTGTAGATGTGAATTAAGATTCACAGTATTTCTGTGTTTTGTGAAGTGATGGTTTTTTTTTTATTTTTTTGGTCCATCAAATTTTCTCGCGGGAAAAAATGGCGGTAAATTCGCACATACTCATGCTTTTTGGCGCGTAGATTTCAGCTTTACCTTACTGTGTGAAGAAACTGTAAATGTCTCTATTTCTGTTTCTTCTGGTACATATTTTAAGTGAGTTGAGTCAGAGAAATCTTAGCTTACATGCTTAGTGGAGTTCGAGAGGACCTGTTAAACGAAATTGACCGTGGGGGACGCTAGCCTGTCATTAAAACGGTATGTGGAAGAACTGCAACACAAATATGAAAGTAAAGTGGAGCAACGCTGTGGTTGTGACTTGAAAGTTTTAACTACAACGAGAGAAGATAACATTGGCTCTGCATTGATTCCAAAGGAAGAATTGGGAGAAGAAATGAAAGTAGTGTAGAAGTGGGGGCTGCCGGGACATACGCTACGCTGCGCGCTCAAAAATCACGCTACGCTACGCTGCACGCTGAAAAAAATCACGCTGTCAGCGTAGCTTACGCTGACAGTGTAGCTTACGCTGCTACGCTGATTTTTTGTCTATGAATAGTGGCGTAGCGAGCACATCGCTGAAAATTCACTCTAAAAGTGTCTATGAATTTTTACGCGTTTCCTAACTTCCCACGCATGCATACCAGAGATCCCTAGCAATAAGAGAAGATAGAAATAGATTTTCAGTGAACTTTATAACGTTACAGTTGCTAGGGATCTCTGGTATGCATTGTTCTAGGTGATTACATCACCTTCTCTTTTCGGGAGATTGCATCACCCCCTACCCAAAAAAGGACTACAAATCTAATTCTATAATTAGACTAATAATAGTCTGTGTAACTTGATGATTATTGTTTTTACTCCTGAAATTAATACGATCACCAGGGTTTAACTCAATAGGAGGGTTCAAAACAATTGTAGTTGAAAAATATCCTGCTGGTTTTGTAATGTTACTCCCGACTTCTTGTCCATTTACAACAACAGCGGCTATTATTTCACCTGGAGCTGAATTATTTGCGGTAGATGACATGGCACCATATAAAATTCTTGAAGAGATTGGATTGGGAAATCCATAATGTTGCTGAGTAGGTCCATTTCCAAAAGACCATTCAAAAGCATTGTAACTTATTGCTCCATTTTCCTCTGCATAAATAGTGACTTTTGGTTTAGGAAAAGTTTTATAATTATTTATGTTTTGAATAAAAGAGTTAAAATCAGCGGTGTCTGTTTTATTCGCTTCAATAGAGTTGACGGTATTGTTCAATGTTGTTATCTCTATCTTGTCTGCTTTTTGATTGAAAGCGGTATTAAGATCAGATTGATCGGCTTTTAAAGCTAAAGCGTTAATAAATCAAATATAATAAAATCTGTCCCACACTAATGATTCGACATCATTTTGCGTTCCAGCGACACCATAAACAACAACAAATATTTGAGTATCAGCGTCATAAGATTCACCTACTTTATTCTTTAAAGCTATATCAATATCTAAATCATCTAAACTAGGATAAATAACTGCTTTGTAAAAATTAATGACAGACCTCGTATGAGAGGGAAAGAATTTTCCCTGCCCTGAAGTATGGCTAGAAGACTTTTTCGTATTTATTTTACTAACTGATAGAGTACCACTTTGTGCGTTGACTGTTATCTCATCTAAGTCTATTTTATTAGAAGGATAGAGTTCAAAGATCATGGTGTAATAACCTACTGGTAAATAAACTAAATCAATACTTAGTCGTGTTGAATAATATCCAGTTTTTGAATCATAATCTATTTTAAATTTAAATTTGTCAATCAGAGTACCAAGAATAGTATTATTATCATTAATGCTATTATTAACGAAGTTTACCTTAGCCGCGTATGTGCTTTGATGTGATTGTGGTTCTTTTAGATTAACAATGCTATGATTAGCCATATCAAGATCACCTTGCATAGCATCACTACCATCTAAAGATAAATGTTCCGCAAGACCTTTTTCAATTTTTCTTTTAAATAAGCTCTCTCACCCTCAAAATAACCAAAATTAATGGCATCATTTTTTTGAGCATCTCTAGTCTCTTGACTAGTGTCATCTTCTACAAAAGGCTTGAGATTATTAATAGCAAATCCACCCATATCTAAATTGCCTCTCATTGCTTTGGCGCCTACCAAATCTAAATAAGCTGATTTTGCACCTCCAACAGTTAAAGCAGCATTATCTTGTGAAGAACTTCTTATTTCAATAATAGTGTGATTACCCATATCTAAATTACCGGTCATTGCTTTACTCCCATCTAATTTCAAAAGATCTGTTTCAGGTTTTGGTATTTTTGCTATTTCCTGGTCAACATATTTTTGGGTGACTATGTCATGTTGCCCGTAAAGATTTTCATTTGGCTCGCTATTGACAATTCTCTTTACTTTGAGATCAAAATTATCATCATTATTTAATTTTAAAAAATTACTATTCAGATAACCTTTATTAACTGCGCTTTGAAGGTCTGTATGACGTATATGGAGAGGATCGTCCTCTTTATAATCTGGATTATTTTCCAATTCGACGATTTTATTATTTCCCATGTCGAAATTTCCGGTCATGGATTTACTCCCATCTAAAAGAAGGACATTTTGTGACTGTAGAGGTATTTTGGCTATCTCATTGTCGACATATGATTTACTAGCTTTATCAGCAATAGCAATATCTTGTTTAGCGTTTTCATTGTCGACATATGACTTGCTTGTTTTATCATTAATAGCGATATCTTGTTTAGCATTTTCATCGTCGACATATTTTTTATTGGTTGCATCTGCGTGATCTACGGGATCACCTAAACCATTAATAAGATTGCTATTGAGATTTAAATTCTCAAAATAGAGAATCTCATGATTATCATCAACATCACTGATATTTAAAATATTATAGTTGAAATCAGTATTTTCTTTACCTTTGATTACCCTTGAATAAAGGAGAAATCTTATATTCTTATCAAATTCTACCCCATAATATCTAATTTGGAAAGTTATCTCACCAAGTTGGCCGTCTGAAGTGAATTGAATATATGCTTTAGTATATTGATTATCGATTTTATCATGACCAAAAGTAATCATTTTATAATGACTATCACCAGAGACATTGAAAACTAATGTATCATCAGTAAGAAAACCACCAGCTTCACCAATCGAAAATATTTCAAAAATAGAAGTATAAGTACCTTGGGGTAATCGATCATTAGTCATTTTCAGGCTAACCCAAGCCTGTCCTCCAAAACCATTATCAAAACCTTCTTTTTCAATTCTCAAAGAGTCACGATGATAGAGATGATTTTGAAAAAAGTGGCCTGAGGGTATATTTGGTGGTGATCGTTTCGTCAACTCACTCCGATCAACGAAGTCCTTATAAAATCGAAAACTCGGTTGTAAATGATAATTATTTTGACTAGATTGAGTATAATCCTTTAATTGGCTTAAATTTACTGCTTCGTGATCATCAGTAGCGCTTCCTAAGTTTACTATTTTATTTTTGTTTAAATCTAGATTTCCAGTCATATTTTGAGACCCATCTCTTAAAATAACATCGCTTTTATTTGATTCATTCTGCTGGTCTACGTATCTTTTTGCTGTAGGGTCTCCATCATCTATTGGATTGGCTACGTCAGTCAATCGTTTTCCATCGAGATCAAAATTACCATCATCAGTGAGATTAAAACCAATACCAGGAAGACCAGGATCTCCTTTTTCTCCTTTTCCACTTTTTACTTCAGATTGTACTTGTCCATTACTATAACCCATATCTATAATAATTGTGATATAATTTTAATTCAGTTTGGGAGACTTCTTTTTCTAGCTCATGGCCCCCATCATCAGATTGAGAATCGTGGGAGGAGGAACTCGAAGTGGTTCCGCTACTTTGACTAGAATCTTGACTAGGAGAATAATCACTATCATCAGAGTCACTCTCAGAGAGACTACCATACAAGAGAAAATCAATGTAAGAAGACATATATTATATCTCTAGATATTTTCATCGATATTTTTTCTGAGTGTTTTTTTTATCTTATCAATGTAAGCGAAACTATAGGGTTCCATAGTGGCCTTTAAGAATTTTCCTTTGTTGACATTGAGTTCTCTGCACATTCTATTGGTCTCAGCAGCACTTGGGCTATTAAAAATACAAAAATGAGAGCAATTTAATCGAATGTCTTTCGGAGTAAGATAATAAGATTGACTAAGATAAATGACACTACATTTTTTATGACGACCACGAGTAAAATATTCGATAAGAGGCTTTTGGTTTTTTTCACAAACGAAGTCATCAAAAATAACTATTTTTTGACTTTCGTTATCTAATTCACCTAAAGGAATGATTTCATCAGAATTTGCTTCTACTACCTCATAACCACATTCATCAGAAATTGGTTCTAATGTCTGAAGGAGACTTTGGTATTTTGATTGCTCAAGATTTTTTTAATATAAGTGAATCTTGTCAAAGTAAAGAAGATAATAGAGCATATTCAAAAGGGTATTCGTTTTACCACAGCCACTTGGGCCACAGATTAACATTCGAAAAGTATTTGAAGGCATAAATGGAGATACTTCTACGAAATCACTCTCTCCAGCTCTATCATTTGAGTCAAAATTATGAAATCTCATCTATAAAATAGATTAGGAAATTTTTATTGGGCGGGAGACCTCAATGGCGGAACCCGGAGTGGTTACTCTCTTGCGTCTCCCTCACTAAGGTTCCTCCATAAAAAATTCTTTTTTTAATTTTCTGCTCCTTCGTATTCAAAAATCGATATCTTATGCGGTATACAATGTCTCTGAAAAAATAATTTGTAAATGATATAGATATATGAGTCTAAGAGACTGGAAAAAATTAGCTGAGAGTAGGACAAAAGCTGGAAAGATGAAGAATCAATTATATGATCAAATTACTGTAGAAAAGATCAAATCGAAGACTAGTGGTACTGCAATAATAAAAGCATTTAGACTTGATGAAATAATAGAGGGGTTAAAAGGAAAACCAGGACAGAAGAGACCTCCGAGAATACGTCCTGTAAGGAGAGAAGATGGCGGCATTGATTATGCACCTGAAGTAGATCCTTATGAAGACATGGATGTTGAAGGATTATTAAATCTAGAAGATTATGTAGGACCACAAGCTGAAAAACAAATAGCTCCTAAACCACCTAAATATCAAATGCATCCTAGTCCTTGGCAAATAGACCCCGGGCCGTCAGGGCCGTCAGGGCCGCCACCTGGTTATGATGAAATAGATTTTGGAGATGATGGGCAGCCTCTAGCTGTGGAAGCACCACCAGATGGAGAAGAAGACGAAGATGAAGGAGAAGTTGAAGAGGGGGAAGAATTTGAAGGAGAAGAAGACCAGCGAGAAGCTAATAAGATTCTCGATCATCTAGAACTTCCTAATTACGATGATGTTGAAATGAGATTAGGGGAAACTAAAATGACGGCTACTAAGCAAAGAAAGTATCTGAATAAAGTCGTCAAAGATGCTGAATTAAGAAGAAGACAAGTAATTGCCATGAAATCAGATGCTACTAAAAAATTTTAAAAAGGTACTATTAATGCAGCCGAAAGAGATCTGAATACATCAGAATTCTGATAAATTTAGACGAGAGCTTAATGATTACATTAATCAATATAAATGTAAAAGCAAATCAATCAAAGGTTACGGAGGCCAGAGAGGGCGGGGTCAGAGAGGACGAGGAGTCTACTTCTATAATAACGCTAAAGAATTACTACAAAAATTAACTTTGATTATTGGTGAAATGGAAGCAGGTAACAACAGTATAGAGATGAGAAACACTGGTCAAAGTATCTTAGACGCTCTCTTAAGATCAAAAGCTATGAATAAGGCTCAATATCAAAAGTTAGTCAAAAAACATTTTAAAATATAATTTATAATGGAAAGACAAATCATACTAAGCAGTTTTCCACTCAGAAATATAGAAAGTAATCGACCAGGTGATTTTACTACAAGGTTTAATCCAGAAATAAAACTTGATCAAAACGCTAAGTACCATATCGCTTTAAATGGAATAATCTCCATGGCTTTCACATGGACCAATATCAATTCAGGTTATGGCAACCAAAAGATAGCCTTTAGTAAAGATAATGGTACTAATTTTACTGATATTGATTTTGTGAAAGGAGTCTGGGATTATGAAGATATTAATAAATACATTAAAGAGAAGACAAAAACCGTTGATGGAGATGGCAGAGATGTCTATCCTATTACTTTAACTTTTGATGAACCCACTTTTCGTGTGATAATAACTTTAGAGAAGGACTACCAGCTTGTTTTAACTAAATCTAATTTTAATAATCTTATTGGTTTTAATAAAGTAATCCTGCGAGATGAAGTAAACATTGGGACAAAGACACCAAATATCTCAGAAGACACCGATGTCCTAAATATTCATTGTGATTTGGTAGGTAACTCATTTGAAAATGGAGAAGAATCAGATATAATATATAGTTTTTCAACAGGAACTTTAAGACCTTCATTTAATTTTGAAAAAGAACCAAGGCGGTTTTTTTAATCCTATCAATAGAACAACTACTTCAAGTATTCGTAACTATATAACTGATGGATTAAGAAGACCAGTTTATTTAAATCACGCTGACACTGCATTTTCATTAGTCTTAATAAAGGGAGACCTTGCGTCTCCCGCCCCATAAAGGAGATGGAGAGAGGGAGACGCTAGAGAAGAACCACTCAAGGCGGGAGACGCAAGGTCTCCCTCAATAAGGGTTCCGCCATTGAGGTCTCCCTCCATAAAGAATTAAATCTTCTATTAATATATGTTATCCAGAGAGTTCAAAAAAAAATTATCATCCCAGGATGGGGAGATATGTTTACAAACACCGTGGAAATGGACTGATTGTTAATAAACTTATGAAACCAATGAAGTCAGTAGCTAGCAAAGTTTTTAAAACAGTAGCCAAGCCATTTGCCAAAAAAGCTATTAAAGCAGGTGTCTCACAAGCTGGTACCAAAGTAGGAAAAATGGCCGCTGATAAAGCTATCGAGAAATCAGGAAAACTAATAAGAAAACGACTTTCAGAGAGGAACCACTCCCGGTTCCGCCATACAGAGAGGAACCCGCAAACTCAGATGACTCCAATTGCATCCGCCATAAAGGAGGGAGACCTTGCGTCTCCCGCTCCAGAAAAGTATTTTTATCCAGTGAAATTATATAATGGCATTTAGATCACCTGAAAACGTACAACGAAATGAACTAGTCAGATTTGACTTACAATCTGTTATAAGAGCTCCTGGTAATGGAGCAGAACTACAGAAAGGAGGTTTCAAATTTACAGTTGAAAACCGTGGTAATTTTTTGGATTGGTTTAACGCTTTTTTCGAACTTCAATTTAAAGTGGATCTTAAAGCTGATGGAGGAGATAATGCTGATGGACTATCCACAGTTATTAATGGTTCACATTCATTTATTAAGCATTTAGCTATCAAGAGTGGTGGAAAAATCATCTACGATACTGATAAGCTTCATCTAGTTACATTTGTTAAAAATCTACTAGAATATTCAGATGATTATTCACGAAGTGTAGCTAAAAATTCTTTTTGGTATCTTGATACAGATACAACAGCAGTAGATGCTGAGAACTTGGGTTTTGCAGCAAGACGAGCATTAACATCAGATAGAAAAAGAGTCAATATCAAACTACCATTAAATAGGTATTCATTTTTTGAAGAATTGGAAGGACGTATCTTACCCCCAATGCAACTTACTTTTGAAATAGAACTTAACCCAGATGCTGAGTTGTTATTTGGTGCAATTAATACAACTCGAGTAACGATTGATCGTTTTTACCTTTGGGTACCAAAAATTCTACCAAAAGATAATCTAATGACGAAATACATCTCAAAACCAAGTAAATGGAAATATCTTAGAGAAAAACATTTTGCTTCAGCTGTCACCAGAAATGCCGTTGATTACAGAATTGATTCTTCAATAATAAATGCTCAGCATGTTTTTATCTATTTACAGAGGCTTAAGACCAATGAAATACAGCAAAATCCATATCTTTTTGATACATTTAACATTACTGGGGCTGATCCCGCTGTTACTTGGCTAAGCACTTGCCGTCTAGAATATGGTGATGGAGTCTTTTATCCTGAAGTAGGTTATGAAAGTGAAAGTAAAATAAGAATTCTTTACAGATTTAATGGCATACAGTTGGAAAGAAAACGATTATAATAGTGGTACACAAGTAAATCTCTCTAACTATGAAAATTTATATCCTCTTATCTATTTTTATCTAACTTACCAAGCTGACTCAGCAACAAGAGATCCCAAAAAACTCTTATTTAAATATACCATTAATCAAGCTAGTACCGTAGATTATCAAGTACATGCTATTGTACTATATGAAGAAGAAGTTGTGGTTGACAAAATAGGAGATAAACTGCTGATTGTCTAAAAGAGTGAGATCAAAGGTCTCACGCCAAGAAAGAGTGAGATGATATCTCCCGGTTTCCGCTCCATAAAGAGAGGGATATGATATATTCATTCTAAATATAGGGGATTTCTCACCAAAATTTAGAATAAATATGAAATAAAAAAAAATAATATATAATGAGTAACTTACAGCAAATCGGAGTCAATCTTTCTCAAGGACAAAAACAAAAATTAGCCAGAGCTTATAGAAACAATGAAGGAGTAACTATCCGTTTAGCTAATCAGTCTTTGAGTGGTAGTGATGTCTTAATGGTTCCTGCCAATACAGCAAGAAAACTAGTAAAAAATAGAAATGGAGGTAAAGGAATGCAGATTACTATAACCAAGAGTAACATTAGAAAACAATCTGGTAGTGGAATTTTTAGTGCTGTCCTACCAGCATTAAGGGCAGTCGCACCAACCATTGGGAAAACACTTGGTTTATCTGCTTTAGCTGGTGCCGCAAGTGAAGGAGAAAGTCAAATAATCAAAAAAATAACAGGAGGCCAATTATTTCAAATTCCACATAAAGATCTTGGCGCGTTAGCATTAGCTGCTCATCTATTAACAGGAAAACAAAGGAGAGATTTAGTAAATGCTGACAAGAGTAAGAAAGATATACTTTTTAGAGTTACACCAAAACAAGTAGGAAATGGTATTGGGAGTATTTTAGTTGGCATTGGAATTCCACTTGCCCTTGATGTTATTAAGGGAATTACTGATAGAGGAGCTCCAAGAATGGGTAATCGAGGAGGTGGATCTCCTAGAATTGGGGCCCCACCACCTTTCATTGGTACTTGGGGTCGGGGTAAAAAAAAAAAGACTCGAGGGAAAGGTCTACTACTAGGAAAAAACAGCCCATTCAGAAATATTCCATTGGTGGGGACATTCTATAAGAGACGGAGACTTTGCTGGCGGAGCCCGGAGTAGTTCCTCTTCTAAGTCACCCGCCATAAGAGAGACCACTATGGGTTCCGCCCCAAAATTTCATGATAATATTCCATTAAGCAATTTTGATCTTTTAAATTGGTGTAAATATTTAGGGATCCCTATTTCAAATGTTTTAAGTCGTGACATGAAAGTGCCACATAATCACAAATTAGCACTTTTCATCGATAATCTGGAACCTTCTTATATGAGTGGTTCACATTGGGTCAGTACTTATGTCAAAGACGGTGTTATCAATTACTTTGACTCATTTGGTATGCCGCCTTTTCAAGAAATAGTCGATCACGCAGAGAGAAAAAACTTGACTCTTTTGCATCAAAATAGGCAAATTCAAAATCTCTACACTACAACCTGTGGATACTTCTGCTTGTATTTTTTAAATGAAATGCATAAAAGAGGGAGACGCAAGAGAGGAACCATTCCGGGTTCCGCCATTGAGGTCTCCCGCCAGGATAAAGGCAGAGATTATTTTGATTTATTACAAGTATTTGATTTTGATACTGATAAAAATGAAGCATTCATTGCAAAATGTTTTAAAGAGGGAGACTAGCACATTAAAAACTTTGTGTAAGGGGGGTGGGATAAATTCTCCTGCGGAGAAAGAATATATGAATAGTGATATCTTTGACTTCAATCATATTTCTCCTGAATTAACCCTAGATCAAGAACTAGAATTAAAAAGCTATTATCTAAACTCTCATAAAAAATGTTTCCTTTATAAAAAAGCTTTTCAATATTATAAAAAGATAAAATATGGATGTAGATTTGTAAGTATACTGTTAACTACTGGTGGAGTTGCTTCTGTAATTGTAACTGGAGGTGTCTTAGGAATCTTAGCTGCGATACCAGGGATATTTATAGAAACATTAATGGATTACAAAAATGTCCATAATAATATCATTAGTTGTCATTATGCCTATCAAAGTTATCAACATTTAATGATTCAGATTAAGACGGCTTTGAGATTGGGAAGATATGATCGTGAACATTTGGTTAATTGTATTAATAATGTAGATAACTGCATTATTGATACGTGCCCTATAGTTGACAAATTTAAGAAAAAATATGATGACCACCTCTTAAAAGAGGGAGACTCATGGCGGAACCCAAAGTGGTTCCTCTCCTCCCGCCCCTTAAAAGAGGGAGACATTCTAATGTCTCATGGCGGAACCCAAAGTGGTTCCTCTCCTCCCGCGCCTTAGAGTAATGAGTCGACTTTTTCTTCAGCCTCTTTTATTTTGGCTTTATAGTAATCTTTATTCTCGTTCACACTAGATGTATCTCGAAAACAACAAAATAAACGATATTTATTATAGAGTTTTCTATAATGTTTATAGGGAGATTCCAATCTGGCTAATTCTGCCATTAGTATATTTAGCTCCATTCTCTTAGGTAACTCATTGTCTTTGCAGTCTTCCATCTATATTCTATTTAGAAAAAAAAAATAATCATTTTAAATGTAAATGAGAAGTTACTGTGTTAAACAGAGAAAACAAACCGAATGTGTACCAGGTAGTGAAACTTATGTTACGACAAGAAATGGCCGTAAGATGATGAAGTGTAAATGCGCAGAATGTGGTATTACTAAAACTAAATTTGTTAAAGGAACAATGGGAAAAGGATTATTATTAGGTAAAAACAGTCCATTTAAAAATATACCTCTTATCGGTGATATTTTCTAAAGAGGGAGATGAAATCTCCCACCCATTAAAGTCTCCCGCTCATTAATATTTCATCTACCGCTATGATTATATATGTTGACTTATTGTGTTAAACAGAGAAAAAAGACTCGTTGCGTGCCTGGTAGTGAAACTTTTGTCATTACTAAAAACGGTAGAAATGCTATGACATGTCAATGCGCTGAATGTGGTATTACTAAGTTCAGATTTTTATCCCAAAAAGAAATAATAGAGGAAGACATGAATGTCTCCCGCCCCATACAAGGATCTGGTTTTGATGAACTTATTGTTAAAGGGCTAGCAGCTGGTGCTAAAGGACTAGTCAACTTAGGTAAAAGAGGAGTAAGCCAAGCAATAAAATCTGATGCGGTGAGGGATAGGATCAAATCTATTTGTAGACGATATTTAGATGACTTTGTCGACACAACCACAGACAGTGTATCTAAAAAGATAGCTGGCAATGGCGGGACCCAAAGTGGTCCCTCTCCCAAGGGAGTCGCGGGTTAGGGTGTAGATATTCATAAAGCCATTGGTAAGCTACCAAAACCAAAGAGTGGATGGACTTTACCTGGTCATAAGTACACAAGACCTTATAATGATTTATACAATCAAGTAAAATTCGACCTCGCGACAGGCAAAATTTTAGAAATCTATGATCCTCCTACTGGACCTACTGATGCTATTGCAATGCAACATGATGTTGATTACACTGTTTGTGGGGATGATAAAAAATGCAAACATGTTGCTGATCGAAAAATGGTAAAAGCTTTGGATGCGGTACCTTGGAAGGAGAGACAGTGGGGTCATTGGCTAGCCAGAAATACTATCAATGCTAAGAGAAAAGTAGGTTTAGGTCAAAGAGTAAAAAAAAAACGACCGAAAATGAATCTAGGCTAAAAAAATCATGGCAAGAAAGACTAGCAGATGAGTTACACAAACCTATCAAACGTAATTTTCCGAAGAGAAGAGTGATCTCTCATCATGTTGATGACATTTGGTGCTCTGACTTAGTTGATATGCAAAAGCTTAGTAAGTGGAATAAAGGTTATAAATATCTTTTGATGGTTTTAGATATATTTAGTAAATATGGTTGGAAACAGGTTTAGAAGTCTCCAAAGCTTTACAAATTATATTCAAAGAAAATAAACCAAAGATGTTACGGGTGGACAAAGGAAAAGAATATTACAACAAAAATGTCCTTGATCTCTTAGCTAAAAATGATGTAAAAATTTATTCTACTGAAAATGAAGAAAAGTCATCTGTTTGTGAGAGATGGAATAGAACTATTAAAACAAAAATGTATAAGCAATTTACTATACAAAACAACACTATTTACATTGACATTTTAAAGAAAATACTTTCTTCTTATAACAACAGTAAACATAGATCAATAGGAATGACCCCACTTCAAGCTAGGAAACCCCAAAACTATGGAAAGGTTTATTTTAAATTATATGGGTAAAGAGAAAGCCCAGTCAGGGTAAAGAGCCTAAAAATAGGTGATAAAGTCAGAATAAGTAAATATAAAAGAAAGACCTTTGATAAAGGTTATACTCCAAATTGGACAGAAGAAGTCTTCGTAATAGATGAAATTCAATGGAC
>BOPM01000265.1:348766-353879 GCA_022179025.1 Porites australiensis | reverse complement strand
GAAGAAGTCTTCGTAATAGATGAAATTCAATGGACAGATCCTATCACTTATAGGATTAGAGATCTAAATGGTGAGCTTATTAAGGGTACTTTTTACCGAGAAGAGTTACAAAAGACAGACCAAGTGGTCTACAGAATAGAAAAAGTCATTCGGAAGACAAGGGACAAAACTTTGGTTAAATGGAAAGGCTATCCAGATGAATTCAATAGTTGGGTTTCATTAAAAGAATTGAAAAATTTATAATATAAAAAAATTATGAACAATATTAATATACAATGGAAGTAGATATGCAACAACTAAAGAGAGAAAATTACGCTGAATACAGAAGGAGATATCGCAATGAAAAACTCAAAAATACTCCATGGTATTGTGATGTGTGTAAAAATGGAAAAAATTATACATCAAGAGGTAAATTCGTACATTTAAAAACAAAAAACACCAAAAGAACTATTATCAAAGTATTCCACTCATAGTATTATAAATATGTTGTTCATTTTTTATATTTAAAAAAAAGTATGAACAATATAACATAATATAATATCATGAAAAATCATTAAAGAATAAAAATAAATCAATCATAGATCAACCGTTTAGACCAAATCTAAGAATTAAAGACGGAAAATTTTACTCAATACCTTTCAAAACTCGTTTAAAGCCTACACCTTACGTTCCACCGAAGCCAGTACCAAAACCACGCACTAAAGGACAGGTTCCGAAAGTAGTCTCAGAACGAGTAAAGACTATTAGAAAACTCATTGATAAAATCGCACCTTTTTATGCTAAAGAAGCAATTGACCTTTTTAAAAAAGGATTAAAATTCATATCAAAAGCTGAGATCATTGAAAAGACAAAAGCTCTGAAAAATAATGCTCGGAGTTTTGAAGTCACCATCATCAATAATAGAGACCCTTCAATTCAATTAGCTGATACAAAGAAGGTTTTAGAAGAGAAGTTCAGAGAATTACTAGATAAAAGAGGAGGGTATAAATTCAATATCACTCTTAAAGTCAAATTATCAAAGGAGACTGGAGACGGTAAAATCTATAAAGAACCATATTTTACCAGTTCTACCATGACAGTCCTCAATAATAATGAAATAGGTAGTCAAATAGATCTAGCTATTGAAAAAATTTTAGAAGGAATAGCAGTCTGGTTATCAGAAGGATCAGGATGGAAAATAGTAGAAATTTTGAATCATTACGTTAATATTGTCCGTTATCTTCCATTAAGAGGAAAATCTTATATTGCACTTCCAAAAGAATTAAGAAACTCAAAGAAAGGACTCATCAATCTTAAAAATGAAGATAATCAATGTTTTCGTTGGTGTCATGTTAGGTATTTAAATCCACGCAAAGTACATCCTGAAAGAATAACAATGTCTGACAAAAAATTTGTAAGGAGTTTAGATTATTCTGGTGTCACTTTTCCAGTCAAGATTGGAGATATTAAAAAGATAGAAGTTCAAAATTCTATTAACATTAATGTTTTTGGTTGTGATAACGGTAGAATCTACCCAATCAGAATCTTAAGTGAGCGATATAATGATCATATGGAAGTATTATATATTGAAGGTGAAGAAAAGAAGGAGACATACTTGTCTACTCCCCTATTAAAGAGTCATTTTGTCTACTTCAAAGATTTTAATAGTTTAATGTTTACATTTACAAAGCACAAAGAGAGAAAACATTTTTGTATGCATTGCCTCCAATGTTTCCGTACTAATGATAATTTAATTAAGCACCTGAAAGATTGTCTCCTTATTAATGGTACACAAGCGATTGAGATGCCTGTTGAAGGGTCAACAATCCATTTCAATAACCACCATAAAATGCAACCGGTTCCTTTTGCATTTATGCTGATTTTGAAGCTATTACAGAAAAGATAGATACTTGTCAACCACTAGATAGTGAGTCTTTCACCACAGCTTATCAGAGCCATAAGGCTTGTGGTTTCGGTTATAAAGTGGTTTGCTATTATGACCAGAAGTATTCGAAACCTGCTGAAATTTATCGTGGTGAAGATGCTATTGAAAGATTCCTGGAGAAGATGTTTGAGGAAGTTAGATCATGCCAGAAAGTGATGAGAGAACATTTCGTGAAACCGTTGGAGATGACTGCGAGTGATGAAAGAGATTTCCAAAATAGTACTTCATGTCATATTTGTGAAAAGAAATATAAACCTGAAGAATATAATTTACGTGTGAGAGATCATTGCCATATTACTGGTAAATATCGAGGGTCAGCTCATAATAATTGTAATTTGAAATTACGAATAGAACCAGAAAAGATCAAGATACCTGTGATCTTTCATAATTTAAAAGGTTATGATTGTCATTTCATCATGCAAAAGATTGGAAAGATGATTAATGATAAAAGTATCGTAGATACTTTACATATTAAAAGTGATGATAAAATGATTGAGCAAAATTCTACTACCAAAATCAGTGTTATCTCAAATAATTTTGAAAAATATATGTCTTTTCGACTGGGAAGGCATCTACAATTTATTGATAGTTTTAATTTTATGGGTCAGAGCTTAGATAGATTAGCTAGTAATCTCTCAGAAGATAGTTTTATTTATTCTAAGGAACCATCATTGAGGGAAAAGGGTGTTTATCCTTATGATTACATGCATAGTTTTAATAGATTTCATGAGACTTCTTTACCAAAGCGAGAAGATTTTTATAGTCAATTATATGATGAAAATATCAGTGAAGAACAATACAAACATGCGCAAAAGGTCTGGGATGCTTTCGAGATTAAAAATCTTGGTGAATATCATGATTTATATCTAAAGTCAGACGTTCTTCTCTTAGCAGATGTTTTCGAAAACTTTAGAAAGACTTGTCTAAATCATTACGATTAGACCCTGCACATTATATGTCATTACCAGGGCTCTCTTGGGATGCTATGTTAAAAAAGACAGGTATCTGGTTAGAGCTAATCACTGACATCGACATGCAGTTTTTCATTGAAAAAGGAATGCGTGGAGGTATCTCTTATATTGCTCATCGTTATGGGAAAGCTAATAATAAATACATGAAAGATTACAATCCTAAGGAAGAATCTAGCTATCTAATGTATTTAGATGCTAATAACCTTTATGGTTGGGCTATGTCACAGCCCCTCCCTTATGGAAATTTCAAATGGATCCATTTGAAAGAGGGAGACTTAGGAAAATATACAGACCATACAAAAAAGGGTATAATATTAGAAGTTGACTTAGAATATCCAGATGATTTACACGATCTCCATAATGACTATCCTTGTGCTCCAGAAAAGATAATCGTCACTGAGGAGATGCTTTCAGATTATTATAAAAATATCAAAAAATTGCATGGAAATTCTAGTGGCCGAGTCTCAAAGTTGGTACCAACGCTCCAGAAAAAAGAGAGTGATCTTCGTTACAAAAATTTAACACTATATGAAAGTCTTGGGTTAAAAATCAGCAAAGTTCATCGTGTCCTAGAATTTTCACAAAAGCCATGGTTAAAACCACATATCGATTTTAATACTGAAATGAGAAAAGAGGCTAAAAATTCTTTTGAAAAGGATTTTTTCAAATTAATGAATAATAGTGTCTTCGGTAAAACAATGGAAAATCTCCGAAAAAGGAGCAATATCCAATTAATAACTGACGCTGAACAGCTACTACGTTTAACATCGAAACCAACATTCGTCAATCATAAAATTTTTTAATGAAAATTTGGTTGGCATTAATATGAAAAAAGAAAAGATAAAGCTAGACAAACCTTCTTATGTTGGAATGTGTATTTTAGATCTAAGTAAAACTTTAATGTATGATTTTCATTACAATTATATCAGAAAAAAATACACTGATTGCCAGCTACTTTTTACTGATACCGATTCACTTTTTTACCATATAAAAACAGAAGATGCTTATGAAGACTTTTATAGAGATAAGGAACTATTCGACAATACTGATTACTCTGAAACTTCTAAGTATTTTTCGAAAGAAAACAAAAAAGTAATCGGTAAATTCAAAGATGAAGCAGCCGGCAGACCCATTTTAGAATTTATCGGTTTAAAAAGCAAAATGTATTCGTATACGACTAAAGAGAAGAACAATAAGACTGCTAAAGGAGTCAAGAAGAATGTTATTCGAAAAGAGATTAAACATTCAGATTATCGAGATGCCTTATTCAATAATGAAAAAATGTATCATCAAATGAAGACCATTCGATCAGATTATCATCAGATTTCTAGTTATAGATTAAATAAAGTATCATTGCGTCCTTTTGATGACAAAAGTTATATTCTGGGTGATGGTATCGAGAGTTATTCTTATGGTCATCATCAAATAAAAAAGAAAAATGATAAGCATTATAAATTAAATGAATCCAGAAGAAATAGCAAGGCGATTAATGGGTGATGAAATTGATTGTGATTTAGTTGATTTAAAACGTTTAAACAACCATTTCGGATGTGTAAAGCGTAGAAAAATAGAGCGAAGAGATAAAAGAGTATCTAATATCAAAATATCAAAAGAAGCTTCTAAAACCGTAGCAACTAGATTGCAAAAGAAATTAATCGACCGCGGTAAATCACCAAATTTGAGTCATAATTTTTACGCGTTTAATTAGAACTAAAAATTCATAGACACTTTTAGAGTAAATTATCAGCGATGCGCTCGCTACGCCACTATTCATAGACAAAAAATCAGCGTAGCAGCGTAAGCTACACTGTCAGCGTAAGCTACGCTGTCAGCGTAAGCTACACTGTCAGCGTAAGCTACACTGACAGCGTGATTTTTTTCAGCGTGCAGCGTAGCGTAGCGTAGCGTAGCGTGATTTTTGAGCGTGCAGCGTAGCGTATGTCCCGGCAGCCCCCACTTCTACACTACTAACGAAAGCACTGAAAGCCACTGCTGATGGAAATTGTCTCTTCAATTCAGCATCAATTTTACTTCGAGGTGACGAGTCTGACAGCCATATGATCAGATTGCTAACTGCAGTGGAGCTCTTTCTGAATCCCCAGTATTACGCCAACCACCCGAAATTAACTGAAGCTAATTCTCAAGCTTCTCTGACACCACTTTATTTTCGTTGCTACTAAGTGACAGTGGACAAAAAGTTTGAAAAAAAAAAAGGTAG
>BOPM01000265.1:302202-332267 GCA_022179025.1 Porites australiensis | reverse complement strand
TTTTTCCCCCCCCCCCCCCCCCCCCCCCCCACTCAAGAGTTAAATGGTCGGCCCCTTATACCACCTTAAGCTAAAGTAAAAAACGGGCAACAAAAACGTGCAACTTGTTTTGCAACATTGCTGCTACCCTGCGAGCAGAGTCTCCTTGGATCTTCCTAGATAAGTCTAGGAAGATCGAAGGAGACTCTGCTCGAAGGGCACATTGCTGCAGAACGAGTCAGTGAATTGAATAGCGATGCTGCGAGTTTGTCCACCGACGTTCGAGCCTGCTTTGCGACAAATAGGGTTACAAGGTTTTTTTTGGGTGAGTGGTAAAATGCGCAACATCGACCGTTAAAACAAATTGCGCCTTTTTTCGTTGCCGGTTTTCCCGGGGGGACTCCGCATATCGTAGGGGTGGGGATGCTCGTCAGAAATTTTGAATTAAACCCCTAAAAGAGACCGACCTGGGCGTAGCCCCAGCTTTTTTTGACCCCTCAAGGGACCATGTTAAAACACAGTCAATACACATATTTTTATACTTTTTCACGTGCAACCCTAAACGAGACCTTCACGGCTAAAAAAATATGGTGGCGTTTTTCCCAGAACACCCTAAGTGAGACCAAAATCCGAAATTTACACCCCTGAGCGAGACGACGAGCATCCCCACCCCTTTCATATGCAGAGTCTTCCCCGGGCCCGTTTTATCGTACTTTTAGACCTTTTTTTTTTTTTCGGCCGTTCTCGTTGCCATCGCCGTTTAGCATTACACAATCTTCTTTTTAATTTTGTTTGAGTCAATTGTATAGGTATACTAGTGTACCTAAAGGGTACCCGTTCCAACGTCTGCGTGGGAGGCTAGCACGTCGTCGTTTTCTTTGGGGGTGTCAGTTTCAAGAGACTAAAGCACCACAAAACGAAGAACACGGGACAAAAAATATACGGTAAGATCTTTTTTCATTTTTCTTACATTATATCAACATTTGGGACCAAAAGGCGCAAAATTCTGCGTTTTATGATGCATTTCTACCGACCACTTGAATCAAGCCTACGAAATACAGTAAATGTATGGGATCAGATGTCGCCCGTGATATCACGAAGCCTCGAACACTTCGGATGGTGTGCCTGTGGCTGAATGCCAATTCGCCTTGGTCGGCATTATATTCTACCCACCAAAACCACATCGATCGAGAGGGACTGAGATTGAATTTTGAAAAACTTAAAAGTCGTAACCGAAGATTCTCGGAAATTGTACGGATGATATTCACGAATAACGGAACATCCAAATCCCATCATTCCCGGGAAACAAACAGGAAAAACATGGCGGGAATTTTAAGCTGCGAACTCGTGTTCGATAGGAAAATTGCTGAGAATTTTGGATATGTTTCTTCCGTCGAAGCGGCTTATAAACTCATCGCAGAGTTTGAAACGAGATCGACGACCAAGTTTTCCTGTTTCAAAGTGGACAAAGATTTTGGGAACATTTGTGTGTATCTAAGGTTCATCTAGAAAGCTTTATATACAATCATAAGTCTTACAAATTTAGAATTTTTGGAAGTCGATATATATATAGACTGCTAGCAGAAGTTTGTTTCCTGCTTGGTTCTTAGCATTTGTGAAGCCGTCCGCGTAGCTGGCATTTGCGTGGTTCGTAAACAAGCCAACCTACGCGAATGCCAGCCGTCAGCCATGCGAACGACTTCAGGTGGAATGCTAAAATCCATGCGGGAAAGAAACCTTTTCTTGCAGGTGGGTGGCGGGGGGGAGGGGCGGTATAAAGCTTGCTGTAATTTACACCTAGCTACCCTGGTTCCAGAGGTTGTTCTTGATTTTTCTCCGCGTAAGAAGGAGCACTTACCAGCGAGCTTCGCGATTCGTTCTCGCCGCTTTGCTCGTTTGCTACATCTTACTACTAACATCTCAGTCATTATGTATGAAACTGTATCTCCCTGATATATTTTTTGCACCCTCACAACTGTGATATACATCATGAAATGAACGCAGCCTTTCTCGAGGTTTTCTGATCTTTTGTTTTTACCTCGTCCACTTGTCAACAGATCATTCGAAAAAAAAAACACAAAATACTTTGGGAAGACCCACGGGATACTCAAGGAGCGAAAATCAGTTTTACTGGAGTGCCTTTTACTGATTGGGAAGAAAGTTATACGATTGCCAGCACAGCATAGATAGAAAAGCTGGAGATAAGAGAAAACGAAAAGATGCAAAAGAGGTAAGAACAATTCTTTATTTTACTTGTCTTTTCGTAATATAGTCTGGAACCATGTCTGACAGTCAGGCCTAAAAGGCCACTAAATATAATCTAAAAACCACCAAGGATGTATCATAAGACATCGACCGTATATCATGCGAGTTTGACGCGCCTATAAAAATATCTCCAACGCCTGCTACTGACTAATAAAATGCTAATAATTATACACTTTTTACCCAGCTGTTATTTATCTTACATTGTTTTGTTTTCTTTACGCAGGCGGCGGGACACGCTGATTTTGTATTCAAGAAAGGACGAAAGTTTGGTTGTACGGCACAGATAAAGATGCATGAGATTTTATTTTACCCAGAGCACAGAGTAAGTGTCCCGTATCGGCGACAAAGACCCCAGTTTAGTGAAATAAATAAGCCATGAGCTTGGAAAAATATGAAACTGGTGCTAAGCCCTGTTCAGTTTACCATTTTGCACATAAAGTAAACAAGAAAACCACGGTTGTAGCTGAACAAGCTTACTAAAAAAAAGTTATCCCTGATCGAATTTTCAAATTCACTCGCAGCAATTTACCGCCTCTTCCCCAACCGACATACCCCCCTCCCCCACCCCTCTCGCACTTGTAACACGTACGTTTGTGTCACTTTTATCCCTTGTGATACTTCCAATAACAACACATTATGTTTGGTGTAAAACGAAGAAAAACATCTCCAAGTTCATCTTTTACGTTGAGATGAAATTCCTCATGCTAGTTGTTATTCCTTTTTATCCATTATCATATCTTATCTACATCCTACCTACATCTTGTAGATTCTAGAAGACAGCAAAAGAAGGCGGGAGACTGCAATTATATATGCAACATGCAACAACTTAAATTTTTGGCTCCATCTCGTGGAAATTTTTCTCATTATAATAGTATATTCCTCCCTCCAGAAATACAAATGATATTTTCAGAGACGCCGTTATGAAATACTGCCTTTGGAATAAAACTGTTATAATGTGCTTCGGTTCCTCTTCCTTTCTGTATTTTTATAATTGAAAGAAAGCAACCATACACAGGTTAGATATTACTGCAAGCGTTCTCTGTAGTCCGATAAATGAAGAAAGGTAGAACATTTTACAACACTCTCTCAAAATTACTGATGATCCAAGCGCTCAACTGGTCCTGTCACACATGAAATCCAGTTTCTCAAGTCTCTCTGTCGCTCAGTATACAAAACCCTTCCCCAACTGTGTTTGAGGTTTCGAAGATAAAGTTTGAATTCTGTCGGCGATTCAAGCTTGTTTTTTTGTCCCACGGTTGTAACAATACGATTACTACGATCTTTCACATACATTACGAGCTAGAAACTTGAGTCTTTCTTTATTCATCTCATAGATATTAGGCTGATTTAGCAACAGAACGGGGACTTCAGATGACGACAGGCAAGAGCGCGGAAAGGACTAAATGCGACTTCCGGTGCCCAATTCATCGCACTGCCATTAGTCAAGCCAGTTGTTTGATATGCGCGCGCTGTCGTGAACTGACGTTCTTAATCTGTTGCTACATCAGCCTATTATTGGTGTTAACTATTATATTATCACTCGGATCTATGTGCGTAAGAACTGGGAACTAGCCAAGCGCAATGACAAATCTTCTCTGTGCCGTTCTTTGAGCAAATTAACTTCCTGATTAAGAAAAAGGGCAGCTAGAAGGAAATCACGTTGCCATCAACATGGCGGAATTAAGTGTTGCATCCAGTTTAAAACCAACCTTCGTACTTTTTCAATTGTTAGAAGACTTCGCGTTGCCTAGATAAACAAACACGGCAAAATTTCAACGGGCGCCAGAGTTCAATATTACGGAGCTTAAGCAAAAGCGTTTTTGAGCAACGCACCGCAACCTGAAGTGAGACCTTTTAAGCTACCAAATTTGTATTGTTCAGTGTGTGTCATTTGACTCTTATACAGACTCAAGAGCTGTTACAGAGCTTCATTCTTTCCTAGCACTGTCCCAGAGTGGAATCATCTGCCCCCTCACATTCGGAACGTTTCTTCTGTTGACTGCTTTAAGTATTCCCTTATGTGAGACCAAGACATTAACGAATTAATCAGTAAAAGCCATTACTATGACTAAACAACTGCTGAACTGTTTCCTGTGCACATACATCCCATGCATCTCCTTCAGCTCTCTCCCTTTTTCGCTTCCATCTTTCCCCTTTTCCCCAGAAACTCCTGATACTCAGGCTAAAGAGCTTGATTTTTCAATATTTATTTACCCGCTGTCGAGGGCCGGGACTGGGTTGTTTGTGATAATGATATGCAGCCAACTGTCAAGATTACAAGTAAACTTGACGACATCGCATGAGTGTATCACCTTTTTCTTTTTGTTATTAGGCTTTAAGCAGGTATTTTTAACCCGATAGAAGATCAGAACTATCATCAGATGACTCTTCCAGGCTGGCTACCGCCATTGTTGGCAGCAATTCAAATCCCGCTTATGTGACTCAGCGTGTGACGTATGATCATAGCTCTGCTCTGGTTGGATATTACTGAGAAGGCGTGAAAAATATTCCGCGAAAGCTATTTCTATAAATAATTTTTCGTCGGAAAGGGTTGACTCCAAGGGCTTATATGCGCGATGGAGGCTCCAAGTAATCGGCTCCTGCTATGACTAAATGACTACTGAACTGTTTCCTGTGCACATACATCCCATGCGGGAGATTTGCACAATATTAGATTTAGATTTAGATTTAGTTTTTCCCGAAAATTTGGACAAAACGGATGCCCAAAAATGCGGAAGTTCTCTTGCGTCTCTCAGACTTAAGGAAATTTTTGCTTACGGAATTCGGAATTCAGCTCTAGGAATCCGGAATCTCGCTAACGATTGGAATCCGGAATCCACGTTTCACTGAAGGGAATCCTGAATTCAGTACTTTGAATCCGGAATCCACAAGGGGCAATCTAGAATTTAAATTCTCTTAAGAAACCTGTTTCCTGCAGTCAGTCGCAAGCAAAAGAAAGTTTTTCGATAAGAAAATGTGAAAAGGATTCTCTAGGCTCCCAACCTATTGAGGCTGCTCATAACGTCCCTTCCAAAACTGAATTTCACTTTCTCAACCTTCCTTTATTGCATTTGCTGAATTTCATGGACAACGAATGTGGAAAGTAGATTGTAAGGGGAGGTGTCCTGTAATTCACAGAACTAGTGCAGTGCAAGTTATGGACAGAGTATTTTTGTTATGTTATTTTATCATATGGCTACAATAGTACGTACGCACTGATTGGCTGCTGAGCGGGCAAGATTTTCCTGTAATTACCGGGCATTATGAAAATTTTTCTTGGCTCGACGGTTTTTAGTTGCGAGCAAAAGCTACGAGCGCGAGGGCAAAAACAACAAAAAATGCAAACAAAATATAACTATCTTTTCAAAGAAAAATACTAGCATACTGATACTTCCTTAGTGGGAGAGACGAAAAGAGCTACAGCGAGAGCGAGTATCGGCAGAGGTGGAAGAACAGCGCTAAAACAAGGCCATCTAATCAATAACTTATTAACCTCATCTTTTCAGCCATTACAGGGAAATCGCAGACCGGCCTTGTCGTATTGAGGCCTCGGTCTGAGATTTCCCTATAATGACCTCGCTCTCGGTTGATAGTGGTATATTATCTTTTATTATTCATTCAAAATACCGTGAAATTCCGAAAATAAGCCCCTTCTTGTATAAGCCGCTTCAAATATCAGCCTCCCAAACTCGTAACGTAAAAAAACCCTCCGTTAAATCGCCCCTCCAAATATAAGCCCCCCGGGGGGCTTGTACTTGGAAAACTGGAATTTACATGATTCCTGGCCATGTTTAATTTTGATATGAGAGGCAGCAGTAACAACCGTTTTACTACAAGTAAGACTTGAATTGACAAGGGTTTTCAACATCGAAATGTTGATGATTTTAAAAACCTGACACTGCAATATCATATGCGCCGATGTGCCACAAAGTTTACACAGGATTGTCTATCTTTAGATTGATTAGATTGACCGCACCTTTAAATTTGTTAAGACGTTGTGCTAATGCGTTGCCGAACTCATTTCTTAGATTATGAATCTATTCGAATACATTTTTATACGACTGAAACCAAGTCAAGTTTCAGTCGAGCATTTGGGAGAGAGCCGACGCTGGGTTTCCTGTTTTGCACTCCTCACCTCATGTTAGCGATAAAGTCAGTCAATAAAATCACTTTGAGACTTACAGAGTCACTCGTCATGTAATAACCTATTTATTTTCTGAGCAAATATCCTCAAAGGATAAGTTCAGAAAACGCATCGAACCAAGGAGTGAAAAGTGCTGCAAATCAAAGTGCACTATAAAACAACTCGTCTTTTGAACAGACACTGACCTGAAATTGTTTCGTATTCATGTGTTGCTATCGCGTTAAGGGACTTGTCAGAAATTAGCAGGGGGGAGGGGGGATGGGAATTTTAAATTTGGGTTTGGAAATGAGGTGACCCATCCCTGCAATGGGAGCGAAATTTGCTAACCCTCCTCTTGAGCGTGGCCTAAAATATCATGCCCCCTCCCCCCCCCTCCTCTTGTATAAATGATAAAATGTAGTTCTTGCAATACACTAGGGTGAGTCAGTATTATGAAAACTCAAAATATATTTCTAAATAAATCTGTTCTTTGTAATGCTATATACATATATTTTAGATGACAGCCGATGAAGAATCCGACTCTGATTCTGACAGCGAATCATTTGACTCTCCTATTTCCCCCAGGTCTTTTTTTACCAAATAAGGAACTTCCTTTTTCTTCTGTGGGTGAACCTCTACATGATCACGAGCATATATTTGCATGACCCTCCCCCTCTTAACAGCCCATTTTTCATGACTCCTTCCTTTTCTGAGTCTCAAAAAGTTGTGACCCTCCCTATGTTTCCACCCCCCCTCCCCCCTGCTAATTTCTGTCAAGTCCCTAAAAGGATTCTTTCTTTGATTTTCATCCCTTACTACTGTTTAATGAAAGAACAGTGAGTAGTAATCGATGATCTTTTACTAAATACAAACATCTTGTAGCATGCTTTTAAAACGCGTACTGCAACGTGTTTTTCAGCCTAGGCCTTAATCAAGTCTGACGAGCGATACACAAACATCGTTGACCACAAGACGAGGAAAAACAACCTTCTTACAATTTTCTGATAAAATCTGCGTGGAAAAAAAGCACTTTATTGCAGAAAACCACAGTCTTTTAGTGACATTTTCCGAACTTGATTAAGACAAGTCTCTCGTTCCCATTTTACCGTTTCTCCCCCCATTCCTGGTGATCTACCAGCCAACGATTAAGAACGTGAAGAAATCATGTTTAAAAACTAGCTTTATTGAATTCTGTAAATAAGCAAAACTTACTGGCACAGGAATTTTACCGTAAAAGCAAGCCAGATTAAGTAGATATCACAATGTAAAATAACAAATTAAGGCCTAAAGTAAACACCTCAGCTTAACGCTCTACAAAGCTCTACTATTTATACATACTGATACAGTTTGCTAATGACCACAATCGTAGAACTAATTCAAAAATTTCAAAACAAATACTTACATTGAAGCCTTGTATAATATTACTAATCCCTAGATAAGAAATGGAAACGATTTCTTTTATATTTTTAAACGTGAGGAAATGATAACGGAACTAGCCTACATTTAATTGTAGTATCTGATATGATACCATGCATATGTTGTGGTTCAATATTTTATTATTGGTTTAAATTTTGTTTTCCGTCGTTTTTGGGGTATGTTATTGTATGATTGATACTCAAAGTTTTAAGCAAAGAAAAATAAAATTTAAACCAATGAAAAAATTTAAGCACACAACAAATATTTACGATCTTTTTATCGAACTTAAGTTGGCAATAAAAGTACGCGTTAATGAGCTCTACCTATTTTTTAAGAGGACGAATCATTATCGTATAACTTACTTCTTATGTGCCTTGCATTTAAGGTATACGGACATTAAAAAGTGTTTAACAAAGTACATTAGAGGGCATGAAGAGGAATAATATTGTCATTTCGTCGTTGTTGACATTTGAATAACAACAAGAGAGCGTTCCTGAACTCTGGCATTCTCATCGCGTAAACGATGGGATTGACAAGCGAGTTCATAAAATATAGAATCTTTAAAGAATACTCCAAACGAAATGATTCCTGGAGAGAAAGAATTTTCAAAATGGATTGAAAATAAAGAAAAGTAGCAACCGCATATGGTAGCCACATCAGTAAAGATACGATAGTCATTATGAATAATGTTATGGTCAATTTCCTTTGTCTGTTGGCTGCACCATGGTGCGGAGGATGCGCTCCACACAAAAACTTAACAACGATGCAAGAGTAAGAAACACAGATAACAAATAGACATAAACAACAGTATGATTGCCATACGTAAAAATGATATGACCTTTCTTTCCCATAGTTATTAAGTATTAAAATGGCAGTTGAAAACATCGTGGCTAAAACCCAGACACCAGCAATTGTTACCCTGTTGACCCAATTTTTTATGAGACGATGTCTCAAGGGACGAATTGTTGCATGCATCCGATCTAATGAAATTACTGCAAGGTTTGTAAGAGCAGTCAGAGGAAACCAATAGTAGAAAAAGACAATTATTGTTAACAGTTCCGGAGATAAGTTCATTTTCACAATATCGCATCTGTATGTGAGTAGGTTATGAAATAGAGAAAAGTTAGAAAATCCTCCGACAAACATATCAACTATGGTTAGGTTTATAACTAAGTACATGGCACGAGTGCGAAGACTGCGGTTTTTTATAAAAAGAACGATTGATAGAAGGTTTACTGTTACTATGGCAACAGACATCGTAAGAATTACAGCAAACCAGGTGATGCACTCGAATGAAGAAAGTATCATGGCTTGTTTTCTTTAAGCTTCACACTTTTAATTGTTTTTTCTTTCTGTTGCCCGTGTACCTGAAGAAACAATTCGAATAAAGTTTGATTGGCCAGAAAGAAAAACAAGAACGTGAACAAAGAAGATTGATGTTAGTTCTTTTTTATATAAAGATCAGTAATGAAGATACATGAACAACAATTCCTCATAAGATACTCACCTCAACTTAAAGTCAGTTTTCAGATACCGTCACAAATTGAAAGCTGAAGTGTAAAACCTTGCTTTCACCTATGGAAATATCAGCGGCGCGTGAGGGGAGATTAGGATGAATTGGTTTACTAAAAGCTGAGGGAAATAAATATTTAATTTTCAGCTGAATATTTAAAGTGCATATCACCCCAAATTAGAAAAAAAATTGACGAATTCTACCTGCTTTTAGTTTTAAAATTAGTTATGATTTGCGTGAATCAAATGAAACCAGCGGTCTCCATGCATGGTTAAAAAGTACTAAATTTGCCTTTTTTCGCCGATTTTGGTCAGGAGGCCGAGTAGATATTGCCCTGGGTCGAGTGACGTATTTTGAGGCATTGTTCTTAACTCTATCCTCCCCGCTGCGACTGCCAATCAAGGGCAAAGCGTAGCGCTGCTAGAACGTAGCGTGTAGGTTAGCAAAACAACAACTTCGCACTTGCATCACGCCTTTTTGTACATTTCTTTGCCGTCACTGCAGGACTAAAAGACGCTAATCGTCTAATTTCGCGTTTTATCGACGTCGTGAACATACGAGGACGAATTTGAATTTGTAAAAAATTCAGATTAAGCTAAAATTAATCCAAAAAACAATCTGCGGCATCGTTTATTGCAACTTTTCTATTTTCATTCTAGTCAAAAACTAATTTGGGATGGTATACACTTAAGCTAACGTCGGCACTCGACCCACTCGTTCACCTGAGTCATAAGAAATAAATGATCATTTAGAGTTTCTTGATTCAGAGTTTCATGAAAATGACACCCATTTAACCCTTCTAAGACCAGGAAATATCCACATTGAGATCGGAAAAGATACTGCATCGTTTATCTTAAACCTTCTTTCATTCCAGACCATACAAAATACAGCCAATCAGAATACAGAAAAACCATCGTATATGTTAGACGGTATTACACCCAATCTTCTCATCGTGCGCTGCAATCTTATTCCCGCCGAAATTTTGTAAACGGTGACATTTATTGTTTCTAAAATATTTCAAGTGTTGTTTGAGCCATGTCAGGGCCAAATTTTCCCTTGGCATTAATTTTGAGGTCGAAAACTAAGCAGTAAATGAATACTCAAAATTTCTCAAAATTTCTCATTTGCCCTCGAAGCGTCGCTTTTGTGCAAATGTTTATTTTTCGGACAATCTCCAGCCTCGGGCATTATCCTCCGATTGTCTTCTAGCCGCCAGAAGGGGTCTATTTTATACTAACTGATTTTAAGTCAACTTAAGCTCTATAATTAATTTCTATTTGACGTAATTTATCTGTCTATCTGTCTGAATTTATTTGTCTTCCTACTCCAATATGTAACTTCCCTACAAAACGTTTCTGTCCACCAGAAAAAAATTAAAACTTTACGACTTCGAGGATTAAATTGATCAATAGAAAGTCAGTCTGTCTTTAAAAGCCCGACAGCCGGTTACATGGCAATGTACAGTGGAATGTTGATGTAACGAAGGGACAAGGGACTTCCAAACTGATGTGTTCGCTCTGACGAGATTCCGTTATTTTCCTGTGAAGCCTGGTTCTCATATGACGCCGATGCACCTGCGACATGACCAATGGTACTGCCTGGGGTACTGTTCCGAAATGAGAACAGAAGTCAGAGACACTTTAATACTTGCCTTCGTGAATGAAAAGTGTTATCTCTGTATGTGTTTCACCGAATTATTTTCCTTTTGTTGCTTGTAAGTAGTCTCTTTTGCAATTTTAATCGCTGTACCGTTTGTTTTCAGTCGCTCATAAACATCGCTTGCATGCAGTAGTCAAAATGCCACGCGTATCAAACGCTTTTGAAGATTACACATCGTTATAAAACCATTAAATAAAAAACAAACATAATAAATTCTTTATTATGTTGAAGCGTACAACTCTATTAGTCTTAATTTAAACAGTCGACTTTGGCGCTTGTCAAAAGTGAGAACCGGCTAGCCGTATAGGTGATTTTGGAAATTTTTTAACGGTTTAAATTCGCTAAAAGCCCACGCGTGCTTCGATCGTCCTGAATATTGAATGAGTGCAATATTTGTATTGCAGAAATACTGCACTCTGTCCGAGGTCTGTATGATAAAAACAGCGCCTCATGGTACTGTTTCACCTCAGATGTGATGTATAAAAAGTATAAAAGGATGATTTAAAAGTCCCAGACTTGTTGGAAATTAAAGATTTTGTAAAGTAAACTTGTCGAACGCAAACAATTCGGCCTGATTTGTTTTCCAGGCCTAATCTACTGTGATCAAGAGCCTTTATAGCTCTTAAATGTGATCAAAGATGATTGCTATTTTTGGGGTGTACATATAAGGCTATCAACTCGATGTTCACTCTTAGCTTGGACTGTTTGCAAAACATTTTTCTCTAAAATCACTTAACCTTTCCCTCAAAATCACATGAATGTGCTCTTAAGTTAACTGAATTGTGGAATACAAGTATATTGTTTGATTTAAATTATAAATTCGAGTTAATAGGAGCTTCGCTTTTAGCCCTGGCTAAATCTATATATTAACTTTTGAACTTAGGCATCGTCCACACGTATCCGGAAATTTGTGAAAACGCAAATTCTTTTTTTACGAATACGGCTTGCGTCCACACGTATCCAGCGTATTTTCCGGCCGTATTCGGAAATTTTTGAAAACGCTCTCCAGAGTGGAAATTTTTTTATCCGATACGAATACGTATACGTGTGGACGGTCGTATCCGGAAATTTTCGAATACGCTTTCGTCATTCGCTTGGATCCAGTCTTCACGGCGAGCATTATAAACAAAAACGGCGTACAGCAAGGTTGTAGCTTCTTTGTTAGTTGCTCTGATTTCTAGTTTGATATCATGCGTTCAGATAAATGCAGCTGTGATAAATTTTACACAACCAATACATTAGAGATCGACAGGATGTTTTGAGATTGTTATCAATGAACAGTGGGCATCATAAAGTCAAAAAAGAGCGAACCATCACCAAAGGCGATTCTGAACGCGACCAGGAAGGACAAGCGCATGGTGGGACAATTTTATCAATGGCACAATGATCGAAGAAGAATGGAGAGAGAAGTTTAGAATGTCTAAATCTCGCCATACTTGCCAATACAAAATTCCCAGTCGATGCTTTTGGCGATTTGCTTCGTTTTGTATTCTTTCGTGACCGTCAGCAGTAGGTCAACTTCATCATCGGTCCATTTATATGTATCAGCATACTTTTTCTTTACTTTTCCAGTAGATTTAGACATTTTTTCGAGTGATAAACTACAAGCTCCGAGTGTTTACACCTCGCAGTAGCTATGGCACGAAAGAAATGGCGCCTAAATCGCAATTATGCGCATGCTCATTTCAGGATTCTCTCCGGCAAAAGAACTGGGCACTAGAGCAAATCAGAAAATTTCCGGATACAATCGGATACGTGTGGACGGCTGAAAACGATTCGAATACGCTGCGTGTGGACGCGAAAATTTTCGCATCCGCAAAAAAAGATTTGCGGAAAAAAAAATTTCCGGATACGTGTGGACATGGCCTTAGTTCGACGCTTAGCCAAGCTCGACGTTGGTGACCCAGTAGTCGAACTCAACTGAACTAAGGTCGATCCAAATAGTAATTTGATTCGTCTTATAAAAACTTCGACCTCTACCCCCGGCCCCCATATAAATTGCAAAAACCAGCCGAGTGATTTCTTAGTTTCCGAGCCAATGACAATAAACGTCCAAAATAGACAACATATCCGGCTTTTTTCCCCCTTTAACTCGGTTAGGGCAGCTTTTTTAAAGTCGTGTCTGTGCTTTCTGTGCCCGCACGGAGCCTGTGTTTGTTGCCATCCAAATTTACACTTTTCTTTTCAGCCTTTGCGACCTTTTCGCGATTTCTTTCGCGTCCATTTTTAATTATTTTGACGCACTTAATGGGTACCGAAGCGTCCCCTTTCCCCCGCCCTATCCCTTCCCCTGGACCTAACCTAATAAAAAGTCAACAAAAATGCTTTTCAAAATTCACTAACGAATTCAAACAAAACCGAACCACGACACAGTCCACATAACAAAGAAAAGCCCTTTACCCCTGTTTCGCTGGAAGAACGAAATTGGTTGTCTCGTGGAGTATCACTCGGAATTCGGAGGATCGAGAGTTTAATTGAGAACGGTCGCTTTACGCTTACGTAACGAGTAAGTTGAACTATAGATCGAGCTTCACCCATCCACCCTGAAAGTTTTCTTCTTTTTTCGGTTTTTAAAGCTTTCTTTGGCGATATGCAATCTGCTTACGCAGCGTATTTTGGCGAGCTTAGTGGCCGTCGATTAATTAACAAACTTCCAGAAACGTCTTAGTTAAATGTTTTATGTAGGGAATGTCGTACGCGTTCTCGTCCACTTTTTTTCACTGCCGCTTATTTTCACCTTGCATTGGTGGCCGCTAGCATTTCTCATTTTGTCACCGCCGCTACAAAATTTTCATCTTATTCTTTCAACAAAAAAATGTCTCCTTTGTTTTTAATTCCTCGCTCTAGGCTCTGTCGTCCTCTTTCGCGTTGAACTTCGCTGGCCGGCCGCCTACTTTCTCTTTTTCTCTGTCTTTCTCCTGCTCTATATTCCAAATTTGAGGACACGACAATTCACTTAAGCTAAATACTTTAGACAACACGGATACAGAAACAATTTCCGCCTTCCGTTTTCGTCTTTATTGACTCTTTAGCTGCCTCTGGTTTACAAGACGCGGGTTGCTACGCGATTTCCCGCCAAAATAGCGTCGAGTTGCATTTGGGTTGCCATATGCCTCTGGTGCGGACGGATGGTCGCTCGGTCGGTGTACGGTCAAATTTTGTGGGATGGGTAGGTTACTTCATTTTCTTACCCATGGTGCTCCGTTGGCGCGCTTCGTGCGCAAGAGCTCCGCTATAAACTACTGGATAAGGATAAGTGTGATATGCAACAATTATTCACCGAAGTGGGGGTGGTCGTCACTTTTTCCTGCCGGCAAATAAAACTTTGAAGGAGTTGTGAATTCTTTTAGTATTTAAAATCATTCTGTAAAAAAAGATTATTAAATTTAGTTTTAAGGTTACTTATGAATAAGTCAACTAGATAAACTGACGCAAGACTTAAGCTTAATTTGCATTTGTAAACAAAAACCTTTTTGGCCGGTTTTATCGATAAATTCAAGTCACAAATACAAAGCTTTACCTGTTAAAACTTCCAAACCGAACTTCGTCACCTTCTTCGTGTATTTCGGGAACAGCTTGCTTAATTAGTTGTGAAATTTCTTTGTTTGTTACGGCAGCAAACCGGGAAGGCATTTTACTCGCAACTTACTCGAGTTTGTCGTCTCTCGCTCGGAGGAACTGGGCGTAAATCAGTGAATAGTGCAGGATATTCACTGATTGAGTAGCCAATCAGAGCGCGCGAAAAACACTATCCACTGTTTTGGTATATACTAAAAAGAATGATACAAATTTGGTTCGGCATAGTAGATAACAGACATTGTTTGCTGCCTGGTCAGTTTTTCCCTAAATTATACCTGCCGCCTTTAAAAACGGTTGTTTTTCCTTATTAAAAAACAACTTTTTATTTCAGCAGGATGGCTACTCGTTTCCAACATTGTGATTGGTTCAACTCCTCCTTCTCAGCTGCCAGTCAAGACTTCATACCGTGGAATAACCAGTGATCAGATGGTTCTCACAAAAACTGCCATGAATGGGCTGAGATCACAGCATGGCTTGTCTTTCACCCAGCTGAGATTCCACTGCAGTAAAAAAAATGGAAGAACCTTCCAGGTGACCACTGCCGATAACATCCCTGGTGAAGCTGTAGTCCAGTACCTCAGCGTTCAGATGGATGTCCAGCCCACCTCGTGTGGCTCATTTGTCAGAATGGAAAATGACAACTCAAGGTTAGCAGGTGTTTGCCAAAAGTGGGGACCGAAAAATGGCTCATACAATACTGCCAAATGGGGTGACGGATTTGATCAAGCCAGAACATACGATCATCCTGCTGGGGTTTATGGTTCATATCATTGGACGCTTGATCATCGTAGTAATGGTCAAGCAAAAAGATGGGAATACGACGATTATCTTGTTGGCGTGACCACCGGTGATTTCTAGAAGATTTACATTCGCTAAAATGTTTGTGTGTTGACGTCTGTTTTATTGTTAGTCTTATTGGCTGTAGACGTTTCAAATCTACTACTAGTAATGTGACGGCATGGTGCAAATGGCCCATTGCTAACTTAGACGAACATTCCTTGATTTTCAAGCCATTTATGAAATATATAAAAAAATTATAACTGTTTCGAGACATTTTTCTTATATTCGTCATTTAAAATAAGCTTTATATCAGTTTTTGTATATTGCATTTAGTTTTCAAGTATTTGCTATGAATAAAGCCACAAAAAGCTCTTGCCATTTAATCATGGTGCCGTTTGCTTTCATTTGTGTCGCATGCATCTAAGTCACTCACTAAATACTAAATTATTCTATAAAAGCCAACTATAGAACTTATTTATAATCAAGCAAACTGAGGCCCAGTTAAGCGGTCTAATCCCCTGGGGATACTCCCTGCAATGGCCTATACGGCAGGCACTGCTAGAAAGGGGAACCTTTGTCAGGTGTCAGGTATATGAAATGGTGGGGATTTCACGGAAATCTGTCTGTAAAAAGACCTAAAGTTGCTAGAAGAATTTAAGGCTGTGTCGAGAACATTTTCTGGTTTTGTGATTTATTTATATTTTAAAGCAATGAATTTTTAACAGTTTTAACTGTTAACGTTGCATCCCTTTTTTAAAGGGGATGCAACGTTCTAAATTAGGTATGAGAAAGGGATCCTCTTTTCAAAGGAAGATATACGGATATATCAAGCTGAAGTGTTGAGTGATCAATTTGCTTCAGTTTTCACGGATGAACTGAATCTACTGATTTAACATCCCAAGTAAGGGGCCTAGTATGATCGCAGACATCCCCCCTCTGAAGTTTGAAGTTTCAGCCATAACACGCTTGTTAAGAAACATTAACGCCAAAAAGGCCTATGGTTCTGACAATATCTCTCTCGCTGGGTTCTGAATAGCCTCCCACGCAGGCGTTTTTAGGGAGTTCTGTCGCAGCTAAGTTTGTTTGAATGAGTTTGGATCGACTAAAACCAAGGCCAAACGTTTCATGAGACGAACCAAACTGAGTGATTTAAGTTAATGATAAGTTCGACGTTTGTCTCAGTTTAGCTACTCAAAATATTAAAGTTTGCTGGATCGCCAAACAAGTTCTTCTAGTCCGCTAAAGATCGATTTCCGGGGACAAACATGGTAGACATCAGGTGAACATGCCAATAAAGTGTTTGTATTATCCGGCCCCGGGGGGTACTCCCTATGTATCTATGTGCTCACCAAAAGGGTTTTTCGGCCGTTTTGGTCTGAAAACGGGAGTAGACTTTGCCCATTTTGGTCTGGAATCGGGTATGGTTTTCGAGGGAACTACGGGAGTGTACGAACGTATTTATTGTTTCAGTCCCAAATGAGTAAGAAAGAAAAAGAAATATGCCAATTCGAATGGGTTTTAAGAAATTTTTTTTGTTGCTGTTGTAATCTAAGTAATGATGACATCATTTCTTAAAAACCAGGTCTCAAAACAGGTGTGAAAAATAACATTTTTTGGTCTGAAATAGGGTCAGCATTTGGAGAACCGGGCGGCACACCCCCATCAAGAATTCCCAGAAATGCCCCCTCGGGTATCTGGGTTTCCGTAAAATGCTGTTTATTCATTAAAAATTAATATATTGAGCTGTTTGTTGGAACAAAGAGAATCGTCTGTTATTAAAGGGTTCTTGCAAAGCAGGCTTCCAACAACGACTTTAAAATGTTTCACGCCCTTTCTTACTTTTCAACTTAGTTCGACTCTTACACAAGTTCGACGTTGGTGACCCAGTAGTCGAACTCAACTGAAGTAAGGTCGACCCAAATAGTAATTTGACTCGTCCCATAAAAACTCCCCCCACCCCCTCCCCCCCTCCGCCTAAATTGCAAACTCAAGCGGCCCGATTACTTAGTTTCCGAGCCAATATCCAGAAGAGACAACATATTCGGTCTTTCTTCCCCTTTAACTCGGTTAGGGTCGCTTTTTTAAAGCCTCTAAGACAAGTTGTTTGTGCTCTCTGTACCCGTTGGGGGTCTGATAGTTTCCATCCAAATTTACATTTTTCTTTTCGGTCTCCGCGACTTTTTTGCGATTTGTTTCGCAACCTTTATCTATTATTTTGACGCACTTAATAAGGTCCGAGGCCTCTCCGCCCTATCCCTTCCTCCGAACCTAACCTAATAGCAAGCCAACAAAACTGCTTTGCAAAATTCACCGACGAATTAACAAAAAAAAACAAAACAAAGTACGACACAGTCCACAAAATAATAAAAAAAAACACCCTTTACCCCTGTTTCAATGGAAGGTTGAAATTTAATAGTTTTCTCGTGGAGTATCACTCGGAATTCGGAGGATCAAGGGTTTAATTGAGAACGGTCGCGTTAAGTGTCGTAAAGTTCAAGTTGAACCATAAATCGAGCTTCTCCAACCTACCCTGAAATTTTTGCATCTTTTTTGTTTATTTTTTGTTTTTAAAGCTGAAAAGTTTTCGGATATGCCACCTCCTGAGGCAGTGCAATTTGGCTAGGTATAAGTGGCCGTCGATTAATTAATAGTCCCTAAACTAAAAAGATAAAACGAGACATCTTAATAATTAAATACTACATCAATACTGCACTTAGCAGATGGATCCAGGCCAAAAACTGGTTTAATCACCACTCTCTTTAATTTTACCCGTATGAATGCACAATAAATATGCCCAAGCAATAGCTCATTTATTTCCCTCAGGTTCGATTGAGTCTGACCGTAACTCATTAGTATTTCAGAAAACTGAATTATATTCAGTTTAGCAGTCACATTTAAGGAGCCCGGCCCCGGACTCTTAAGGCCGGTAATGTTGGCGTTCTCGGGGGACGTCAGTCGTATTATTACTAGAATTCGCATATATTATTGCTTTTCATCTTGCGGTGCGTCTTTTAAAATAGACCTTTCCTTGAACAAAAAAGTACACTTGTTTTACAGGCTTACTTGAAATTGAAGTTTAGCTCGACACTTATAAGTAAAATCTTTTTTAAGCAGTTTTATTTAGTACTTACAAAAACACTTATGAATTATAAATTGCTTTGCATCGGAGCTGTCACCGCAAAAGAGTTTTACAACTAAACAAACTAATTAAAAACGGAACAACCACTCTATAAGGCTGACACTTAATAGTCGGCACGTACAGGTAGCACAGTGAAGATCACAATCAGCCAAAAATTTTCCTTCGATGGCAGCTTCACGGCTCATTCGTTTGGTTTTTCTGACTGTTAATGTTCTGATGGCAGTGGTACTGGTGATATCCAACTCGGACTTCTGTGCCAGCGTTTTTGAAACTCAAACAGGTGAATTAACTCCTGCAACTTTATAAAACGGTTTTTTAAAACGTTTTCTAATATGCAAACAAACTACCGTTTTTTTTTTTTGGTTTTCTTTTTTCAAAGTTTAGTTTTCAGTAGACTCTTTTATTACATGTTTTAAATGGTCATTTTGATAAATCTGAGATGACAAACTCGGGCATTTTAAAAGAATTAGTTTCCTCTTATCGACTTTATCTGATGTTAAAATTGCTTACAACTTTTATCACTTTTTTAACTTCTGACGATTCGCGCTTGTATCAAATCGCAATTTTGCAAGCGAGTATATCTCTTTATCGTAAAAGATTATAAAACTGTTCAGCTAAAAAAATGAATTAATGTATGTCCTAGCTTTATGTTAAACTCCACTGTATTTTGCTTATTCCCCTGTTTTATATTACTTCATGTTTCAGACCATGTTTTAGTTGGTCATGTTATGAGTACATCAACTGTTGCTGACGAGTTTGAATGTCACCAAAAATGTCTCAGAAATAACAGCTGCAAGTCGTTTAATGTTCATCCCGGTGCAGATATTGCAAAACGACTTTGTGAGCTCAACAACAAAACACGGAAGATGAAGCCGGACGATTTCATTAAGAAGAAAGGATCTTCTTATTATGGACAAGTTAAGGTCAGATCCACTGTTTGAACATAAACTATCGCTTTTTTATAAAACTGTTATTTAAAAAAACTCTAAACTCTAAACAACTAATTAGGGACCTTAAGATGAGACGACGGCGACGGCGACGTGAACGTCATAAAAGCAATAGGCTTTTAAAACAAGCAAGTTATTAAAATAAGAAAAACAACAAGAAAAAAACAACTTTGCACGTGCATAACACTTTTTTGTACATTTCTTTACGTTTTGCACGACAACGACGTGAAAATGCCTAACTTCATGTTTTATAGAGGATGTCATTAAAACATTCAATCAACGACGAAATTTTCTTTCTCTTTCTTAACTTGGATAAGGTTCTCAGGAATTCAACTCAAGGAGAGTTCGTGTACATTTGACATAAAGTAAGCGTGATGGAACAATCGCGATGACGATTGGAAAACGCGAATTCATTTTTAAGCGACGTTTTACCTGCCATCGCCGTCCTCGCATCTTAAGGTCCCTATTAAAACATTTGTTTACCACGGTCACCCTGTTCGGTTTTTTCGGAATTTCAACAAACAAGTATTTCATTTCTTAGACTTTTAGGCTCAAATTCTATGGAGGTTTGAGATCAGCTTCTTACGAATTACTTGATATTATGCGAATTTAAGTGGTTATCTTTGCCGAACTTTACTATCGCAAATAGTACTTTTGACGACATTTTCTTTTAAATAATGATTTGTTGCACCGGTTTGCCTTTGTCTTAAAATACATATTTGTTTTACCCACACGAAAAATATCGCGTATGGCAGGGTATAGAAAGAAGGTATATCAATATATTTAACAACTATCATTAGTATCATCTAAAAATTTATGGAGATCGAGGAGGGTGTTATCTGCCTCGACCGCTAGCCAATCAGAAACGGAGAAATATTTTGAATAAATAATAGTTATTTATATTACTTCTAAAGCAAACAAAAGTGGTAATAACTAAAGGACATAATGACGTCATCTATTGTTTGATGTTTCTCATTTCAATTCCTTATTTCCTTCTCAGGTTTCCTGCCAAGATTTGCCCACCAACAAGAAAAAACAATCTGGTCATTGTCATCCGGACTACAAAGGAAAAAGATGTGAAATTCGTGAGTAACGCTCGTCTATTTTTAAATTTGATTCTACTATTGCCTCACGGAGGAGCAAATATTTACCATATATAGTCATTTGTTTTATTATCTGCTGCAGCAAAGCGAGGCTGGAATTCCAAGCAGCCCGCTTATTCCTGTAAGAGCATCCTGGACTCTGGTGACTCTAAAGGAGACGGGAGGTACTGGATCGACCCTGAGAACAGAGGAAACCCGTTGAACGTTTACTGCGACATGACAACTGACGGAGGTGAGATCTGCTCAAAAAAGACAGTTAAAAGCATCATAAATAAGATGACAAAAAACTCCGTCGGCTTCAGTTATCTGGGTAAACAAGTTTCTAAATGCGGAAAAATATTTCCACATGAATTCACCTGTGAAATTTTCACAAATCGGACAAAAATTGGGAGTAGAGCATGGCCAACGCATGACTATGGTGAGAAATGCTAAAAGCATCTGCCTTCCACGATGGTCGGTTGCTAGGGCTTTTCCTCCCGCAACTTCGTAAATTAAATTTTTGGCTCACAGAGCAGTATTTTATATTCTAAATGAAGCAAGACATTAAAACATCTTAATTAGAGAAAATTTTTCTTTAAATTTTTACCATTATAAAGTTATTTTTCACGTTTCTTGAAACTATGACGTCTTAAGTGACGCCTATTTTTAGTAACAACATTAAAAACTTGCAAAGCAATGTTCAAAACATTACACACATTTTTGCTACACAAAAAGAATATGTGTAGTGAAAACCCCATCTCAATCGGATAAAATGGCGTAAAGTTAGAGCTAATAAAAGAAATCAAATTTCCCCCCACATGACCATATATGGTCAAAATTAGGGCGATTTTAAACGCGAGAACAATGAATGTATTGTCAAAGGAGCAAGGGAAAAGTTGCATAAAATCAAAATTGTAGTTTTTTCTACTTACTTTTTTTTACCCATGTGCTGCTATGACGCGTTTGCGTCACGAAATACGTCATTGTGACGTCAAAATGACGTATTTCGTGACGAAAAACGTGTCATAGCACCACATACCCTAAGTAGAAAAAACTACAATTTTGATTTTATGTAACTTTGTCCTTGCTGCTGTTCCAATACATTCAATGTTCTCGCGTTTAAAATACCCCTAATTTTGACTATATATGGTCATTTCGGGGAAATTTGAATTTCTTTAATTAGCTGTAACTTTATTCCTTTTTAATTTATCCGATTGAGATGGGGTTTTCACTAGAAATCATAGAATTCTATACAGAAAACTAATGTAAAATCTTTACCATTTCTTTCCTGAATTTTTGTTCGAATGCCAAATTTGGACATCATTTATGACGTCACAACGGAAGTCACATGGGATCAAAGAAAAACCAATAAACAGGTAATTTATCAAACTACTTCCCTGCCAAGTTTCGTCACATTCGATGCATTCTACTTCTGTCTATGGCCTTAAACTCTCCGTTTTGAGAGGTATTGGGAGGAAAAGCCTATAGCAACCGACCACCGTGTTCCCTGCGTGTTAAAAACTGACTAAATTTTCGCGTCCGAAGTCAGTTTGAAATCAAAATTTTAATTGTTCACCTCATAAACACAACTTATTTCCTGTGCACTGAGACAAAATTTAGTTTGAGTCTGCGAATATTTGAAAACTAGTAACTTCAAAAAAACGTACACTAGATGGGTCAAGAAAAAAGCCCGCGATACGGTCAAGTGATACTGGTCAGCGGATTCCCTGTTTTGACAGCTGTCAACTGACCACGACACGGATGTGCTATATCAGGTTGCAGCCTCCCAAACTAGCTAGAAAGTGTGAGATTTAATATTGGTTTCCTTGTTGTGCAGACGGAGGGACGGTCACGTGACTACCAAATTTTCTCGGGTAAATAGAAGCGCGCACGTCGAGCTTCGCTATTAAAACAGCCATTCTTATTGATTTTACAGAATTTAGAACTTTAATAAAATACCTCTTTATCTTCACATTTCTCTTTCAGGAGGTTGGCTTCTCGTTTCCAACATCACGATGGAAAGTTCAACTCCCCCCTCTCCGCTGCCAGGCAAGACTTCATATGCTTGCTGGCGTGACCACCGGTGATTTCTGGAAAATTTACGTTCGCTAAAATGTCTGTGTGTTGACGTCTGTTTTTATTGAGTACTCTTATTGGCTGTAGAAGTTTCAACTTTTTAACCACAGAATTTACTCATTTTCAAAAACGTCCTTCTACAAGGAGGGAGGATCAAAAATAGAAGGCTATAATCAAAAGGCCATTTGCACGATGACGTCATTACTAACGCTCCAAAATCAGTGTTCTACTTGTGCAAATTGGAGCTTTTGTTTTTTAAACCTCGCTGGGATTACGAAATTTAAATACGAAAGGAAAAACGAGATTGATCCTGTAAAAGGCACAAGTGTAATAATTGGACCCAAGTGTAATAAAGGTCCCATCTGTAATAACATTTGGACCCAAGCGTAATAAAAGTCCCATCCGTAATAACATTTTGAACCCACGCGTAATAAAGGTCCTATCTGTAATAACATTTGGACCGTCTTCAGCTTGTCTTAACCTTTGCTTATAATCAGCTCGACATTTTGGAGCTCTTACGGTGAAATTCTCACCTGACACCATTACGACCCAAAAGATGGTCAATTTGCAAACTATTGTCACGCGCCTCTGTATCATTGTTCTCAGCTAGTCTTATGGTGCTCATCATAAAGCGATATTTTGGACCTCTTGAAAGATAGTGAGAGACACCTCCGAATAAAGATAAAATAAGAATTTTAACGTTGTAACTAGTAATAGCCAAAGGTTACGGAGTGCGGGCGATAACGATCGAAGGTCAAAACGCTTTTGCTCTAGCGCTGTTCTTTGCGTACGTTTCACGTGACAGATGATCAAAACATGTGTGATAAGATTACGAGTGATAAAAGGTCCAAACGCACGTGATCAAATTGCGTTCTGTGCATTCCATTCATTCTTAGTGGAAGTTCAAACGACAGCTGACTACGGCGATGCGTTCATAATAACAACCTTGAGATTAGGATTGCGGGCTCCTCTTGTCGCTCGCAACGACAAAAAAAACTCTCGTAAGAGCGCAGTAAAGCAGTACTGAGCAAATATTTTCTTTGGTTAATAGTTCTAAGTGACAATGGCCTTTTTTTAGTGGCCAGTTCCGTTTATCTAATAGTAAATACTTTTCTAGCCAAACTACTACGTGTAAAATTCACTTTGACAGTTGACGTGAAAGCCATGGAGATTAAATTAAATGGCTGAGGTTGGTTTCTGCAGGTCACCTGATTTTACACTCCTTACCTCTTATTGGCCATAATTTGTTGTTGGTATATTACCAGTTTGAGTACAAAGGTAACTTTTACAAATACGGCCTTTATTACACTTGGGTCCAAATGTTATTACAGATAGGACCTTTATTACACTTAGGTCCAATTATTACACTTGTACCTTCTACAATCCTGGTGGTGAAAGTACTAGTAGTAAAATGACGCCATTGCGCAAATAGTCGATTGCTGACTTAGACGAAAATACCTTGATTATCAAGCGATTTATGTAGTCTAGTACTTCAGCGGTCAGACGGATGTCCAGCTGTTTCGAGAGATATTTCTTATCTTTGTCATTTGCAGTAGGCCTTATATCCGTTTTTGCTTATTGTATTTTTTTTTTCAAGTATCCGTCCGCTTGAAATAAAGCCACAAAAGGCTCACGCCATTTAAACATTGTGCCCTTAGCTTATGTCGCATGTACTTTAGTCGCTAAATATTAGATTATCCTGGAAAAGCCAATTTTAGAGTTTATTAAGTCAACTGAGGCCCAGGTCAGGCTTCGAACATTTCATAAGACGATCTAAACTGAACAGATTAAGTTCCTGATAAGTTTGACGTCTGTCTCAGTTAGGTTCGTCTGAATGAGTTTGGATCGACTAAAGCCAAGACCAAACGTCGAACTTTTCATCCGACGAACCAGACTGAGTGAGTTAAGTTTATGATAAGTTCGACGTTTGCATCATTTTAGCTCGTCTGAATATCAAAGTTTTCCTGATCGACAAACAGGTTCTTAGTCCGTTTCAGACGAATAGGAAGTGCACAGATCTTTTAGGGGACAAACATTCAGACATGCCAATAAAGTGTTTGTATTATCTGGGTTTCCGTAAAATGCTGTTTATTCATTACAAATTAATACATTGAGCTGTTTGTCGGAACAAAGAGAATTGTCTGTTATAAACGGGTTTCAGTCAGCGAAGCAGGCCTCCATCGACGACTTTCAGTGAAATGTTTCGCGCCCTTTATTACCTTTAAACGTAGTTCGATGTTCAGCCAAGTTCGACGTTGGGGATTCAGTAGTCCGGGGGGGTACCCCCTAAGATGGCCTATACGGGGAGGCTCCGCCCAAAAGGGGTACCTTTTTCAGGCTTCAGGTATATGAAAGGGTAGGGATTTTACTCGTTGAAGTATATGAAAGGATGGAGAAATCTGTCATTTGGGCCTGTGAAAGGGCCTAAAGGGCTCATAGATTAATTTTTTGGCTTTATAAAGTCGAGCAAACGTTCTATTTTTGTGATTGATTCCTATTTAAATGACAGTACGTTCGCAGCAGTTAAAAGGGATGTAAAGTTCTAAACAAGGTATGTGAAAGGAGTACCATTTGTCAATAGAAGGTATACGGAAGGGGGACCTTTTTCATGAAAAATGATATATAAAGGGTAAGGGGTTGGATCTTGGGGCGTAGCCTCGCCTTATAAAAATTTGTCGAGAACCTCTCTTCCCCTCTCGGTAGTCTTCTCCCCTCACTCACCCTGAATTTTTTGCATCTTTTTGTTAATTTTTTGTTTTTAAAGCTGAAAAATGTTTTAGATATGTAACCTGCTCAGGAAGCGTATTTTAGCTTGCTAGGTGGCCGTCGATTAATTAATAATCTCTACACTATAAAGTGATCATGAAACGAGACATCTTAATTCAGTGAAACCTGTATTAAGCGGACACCGTATTAAGCGGACACCCTCTATGAAGCGGACAGTAATCGAAGTCCCCAAATATATTTCCCTTATTTACTTTACATAAAACCTTTATTAAGCGGTCACCTGTATTAAGCGGACGCGGACACCTAAAAAGTACCTGAAATGGTCATTTCTATTGTTGACCACTTGTATTAAACGGACACTTGTAATCAAATTCCACTACCTAACATGCCAGACGCCGGAAATGCGACAGATTGCCACCCATGCACAAATTTTTCGATTTTTACATTAATTAAAAAACGTGATTCGACGATCTTATTTGATTAGTTTCACAGTACAGTATTGTTTTCTATTTCGTTTTGTTTCTATAGAGCTTGTTTCACTCATCTGATTTCTTCAAATTTGAGTTGTAATATATGTTTTTGGTACTATGATCAATTGGTCCACTTTAATAAAGATATTAATGCAAACGTATATCGTCATAGTCTCTGGGAAGATTCTAAACGTTTCCACTGTTCATTTGAATGGCATTTGACATTATCTATCAAAACCTGTATTAGGCGGACACCCTGTATTAAGCGGACACTACAGCATTCCCGGAGGGTGTCCGCTTAATACAGGTTTCACTGTATTGCAAAACGAGTTTGTGAGCTTAACAACAAAACACAGAAGATGAAGGCGAAAGATTATAGAAAGAAGAAAGGATCTTCTTATTATGGACCTGTCAAGGTAAGTTCTACTTTTTGAACACGAACACCCTTTTTTTTTAACAAAGCTGTTTTAAAAAAAGAAGAAGAAAAACAAAAAAATGCAGACACGGTTTTTTAGAATAACTATCTGATGGTAAGTTTGGCCAAATTTCTGCCAAATTGGTTTACGGGCAGTCTGCACCAAAGACGAAACTAAATTCTACTTAAGGCCGTCAGCAAAACAACGCCGAGATCCGTGGTCTGGACCCTCACCTATGTACCAGAATTTACGTACGCGCCATGATTGGCCTCTTAAATAAAGCCACAAAATGCTCATGCAACAGCATTGTGCCGTTTGCTTTCAATTGTGTCGCATGCACTTTAAAGTCTCTAAATATTAAATTATCCTAGAAATGCCAACTAGAGACTTTATTTACATTTCAAGAGACGATCTAAACTGAACGGATTAGTTCATGATAAGTTTGGCGTCTGTCTCAGTTTTGCTCGTCTGAATATCAAAGTTTGCCGGATCGACAAACAGGTTCTCCTAGTCCGCTTCAGACGGATAGGAAGCAGGGGCGTAGCTACCTGTACGCACAGTACACACGTGCCTACATTTAATAGTCGAGGGTAAAAAAAATAAAACAAAATAATGAGATACAAAAGTGAATAATGAAAAGAAAAAGATACAAAGGATAAGATAGATGAAAGTTAATTATTTTAAAAGCACAGTTCGGCTCAATTCGTTCACTGTTTGATTTTTCTTTTTACAACCGAATGCCGGCTTCCAGGAAAGAGACGTGATTCACTGGTGGACCGAATCTTCACTTGTATATTTAGACAAACAGCGGGAGAAAGTGCAAACAGCAAGGCTGGATGGTTTAAAGCGTAAACGCGTTGTTTTCACTTCGGCCTCTCTTCGCACTAGATAGATAGATAGATAGAAACTTTATTAAAGTGTCAAAAGCCGTCTAGCCAGGGAACAAATCCCTTACTAATTTGGGGACACCAATTAGGGGAGAATATACAAACTAAAAACTATATACAGTAGTAGGTAAAATATCTATAGTTAACTAATTAAGAGATTTATAGTAAAAATATACAGAAGTCAAAATGAACAAAGGCTACAGCCTGCGCAGCCATCATCTAAAAGTTCACTTATATTGAGTTGGCGTATCTTGCTTTTAAACGACGTTAGGGTTGTGACGTCCCTGATACTCTTGGGTAGTTTTGTCCATAGCCTAGGCCCTAGATATCTAATAGAGTGCTTGCCATAGGTGACTGTCTCATACCTAGGTATAGAGAAATCTGCTTGCCTCAGATTGTAATTACTATTTGGTTCTTTAAAGATGTTACTTATATATGCAGGGCACAGTTTATGCTTTACTTTATACATAAGGATGCACAGATCCTGTAAGCGACTATTTAGTAGTGTTGGCAGATCTGCCTTCTCTAATAGTTGTTCATAACTAGAATTATTATCCTTGAAAACCGCTCTAAGTCCTCTTTCTTGTAGTCTTTCAAGCTTTCGAGTGTCACTCGCTTTACAAAAATGCCACACTAGGTGACAGTACGTGAGGAATGGTAATATCGCGCTTTTGAATAATATTAACTTAGATTTCATAGGAATTAGATTACGTAGTCTCATTAGAACACCAATTCTCTGGCTGGCTTTTTTACAGATAGAGATTACATGCTCAGAGAAATTTAGCTTAGAATCTAACACTACTCCTAGAAGTATGATATTATCTTTAGTTTCAATCACAACATCATTCAGACGAAGAAGGGCAAGATTACATCAACACTAACGCAGGGATCTTTCTCGGTTAAACGTAATGTGGAAAGTAACGGTAAAGGAATCACACTTTTGCACATAAAAGTCTGAGATACCACTGGATTGTTCGCGTGGGCGCTACGGTTACATTAGAGGATTCATAAATATTTCCGATTCAGGATGCCGGTCTTATTTTGTTGAGGGTATTCGGATCACTTCGTAAGCGTTCATGGAATCCTCATTCAAAAAAGCGCATTCGGATTCCCAACAGTTTACACACATCGATAAAACTGAGTGGATTTTGCAAGGACGACGGCGATAGAGAACAACTGCGTCAAAAAGCAAAAGGTTTTAAAAGTTAAACAACAAATTTTGCACGTGTAGCACGCTTCTTGGTACATTTCTTTGCCTCTTGCACGACCACGACGTGAAATTTTTTTACGGGACGTTGTTTGGAGGACGTGAAAATAAACACCTGATGATGATTTTTTTCATCCCCAGTTCAAACTTGGGTGCGGTCCCCAAGGATTCAACTCCAGTGAAATTCTCCTATTCATTTGCCGTTTTCAGCAAGTTGGAAAGAACAAAAAAGTTTGAAAAAACGCGAATTTGTTTAAATAGGGACGTTTTTGCTACCCTCGCCACTAATATTTTATAGCACCCTACATTCATGAACTTGACACTTTCATTTTGGTTTTACCGCAAACACTTATGATCGAAGGAAGAAAGCATCATGATTCGTTGGAAGAACTGTTTACTCTACAAAACACTGCGGAATTAATGGTAATTGTTAGATACAAAGTATTCACGTTCGATTTCGGGTTCAAAATCTCCAGAGACTTGACCAAACCGGGAACTTTTTTATTCTTTGGATTCCCGCATCTCTGTACGTCTGTAAACATAGCCTTGAGTCATTAAAGCGATTGGCGTGCTTAAGTCAATAAACTCAAAAAGGCGAAAAAGAATTTTTCAAATTACTTATAGACGTCATAAACGCTTAGGCTTACAGTAACCTTACCTTGGTGCGGGGTGGGGTACAGGGGGGAAAGGGGCATTTGGTGAGTTGTGCGTGCCTCTGAAAAAATACTGGCTACGCCCCTGGGAAGTGTACATATCTTCTAGGGGACAAACATACACACATCAAGCGTACATGCCATTAAAGTGTTTGTGTTATCTCGGTTTCTGTAAAATGCTGTTTATTCATTACAAATTAATATATTAAGAGCCGTTTGTCAAGAGAATTGCCTGTTATAAACGGGTTTTTGCAAAGCAGTCTTCCACCGACGACTTTATCATGTTTCACGCCCTTTATAGCGGAGCTCTGGAGCGCGAAGCGCGCCTGCGGAGCACCATGGGTAAGTAAATCTACCCATCCCAGAAAATTTGGTAATCACGTGACCGTACACCACCCGCCCGTCCGTCCGCACCACAGGGAAACCAATGTTCAATCTCACACTTTCTAGCCAGTTTGGGAGCACAGGAAGACTGATATTGCACACATCTTGCACATCAATGTTGTGATGAATTGACAGCTGTCAAAACAGGGTATCCGGTGAGAAGTATCACGTGACCGTATCGCGGGCTCAGGTGTCGACCCATCGGGGTCTAGTATCTTTTTGAAGTTATCCGCTGACAAGTTACTAGTTTTCAAATGATCACAGGCTCAAGTTTAATTTTTTTAATTCATATGTAATATGTTGTGTTTTATATGTGCCGCACAATTAAAATTTTGATTTTAAACTGACCTCAGAAGCTAAAATTCAGCCAGTTTTTACAGGCAGGGAAGACATGCCAGTTGCTTTTGACTTTTCTCACCAAGGTCACGCGTTGGTTACGCTCTACGTCCAAATTTTTTTGCTCTGATTGGTCAAAATTTGACAGGTGAGTTCACGCAGAAAATTTATGCAGCATCTTGAAACTTGTTTACTTTGACAGCTGAAGCTGGCAGAGTTTTGAGTCAACTTGTAATGTTTTTAACTGTCTTTTTCCACTGAATGTACAAAATGAAATTCAGCTGCTATCAAGAGTCTTCTGTTATTCGTGGCTAGTTTGTTTGTTGGGTTTTTGGTTGAGAAATACGTCGCTTGTCAAAGTCGGAAATCCGATTTCGGATGGCATCGTTTTCGTTTTTCACCTTTAGAGAAAATGGTGCACAAACAA